>JAODKM010000034.1:4686350-4703733 GCA_026780845.1 Petrocephalus sullivani
GTGGCTTTGGGTGGGGGGAAGGGGGGGGCAATAGCTGAGCATTAATCACCAGGCGGGAGGGGAGGAGAGCAAAGGGCCAGGCAATCGCGGTGCGGCCGCCTCTGCGCCTTTTCCTCATTCATCACAGGAAGCAGCACGCTAATAAACACGCCTCCCCGAAGGTGAGCCAGCGGTGATGGATAAGGGGCCCGGCATGCGGATACCAGCCCAACCCCTTGCAGGCTTGCTCCACCAGGCCCCACGCCCCCAGGCCCCGCTCCGCCAGGCCCCACGCCATCAGGCCCCGCTCCACCAGGCCCCACTCTGCCAGGCCCCGCGCCTCCAAGCCCCACTCTGCCAGGCCCCGCGCCTCCAGGCCCCACTCTGCCAGACCCCGCTCCGCCAGGCCCCACTCTGCCAGGCCCCGCACAACCAGGTCCTACTCTGTCAGGTCCCGCGCCACCAAGGCCACCCACGCCCCCAGGCCCCGTTCCGCCAGGCCCCGCTCGGCCAGGCCCCATGCCGTCAGGCCCCGCTCCGACAGGCCCCGCGTCTCCAGGCCCAGCTCCACCAGGCCCCACTCTGCCAGGCCCTGCTCAACCAGGTCCCACTCTGCCAGGCCCAGCTCGGCCAGGCCCCACTCTGCCAGGGCCCACACCATCAGGTCTCACTCGGCTAGGCCCCACACCTCCCGTTCCGCCAGGCCCCACTCGGCCAGGTCCCACGCCCCCAGGCTCTGCTCGGCCAGGCCCCGCGCCGCCAGGCCCCGCGCCGTCAGGCCCCGGTCGGCCAGGCCCCACGCCCCCAGGCTCCGCTCGGCCAGGCCCCACGCCTCCAGGCCCGGCTCGGCCAGGCCCCGCTTTGCAGGCCCCACTCCGCCAGGCCCAACGCCATCAGGCCCCGCTCTGCCAGACCCCCTCCAGGCCCCGCTCCACCAGGACCCACTCCGCCTTTCACTCAGGCCTCCCGTCCACCCTGATGCACCTTTCATGGAGCGCCACTGCTGAGGAATGTATCCGCTCGCTTTGTTCGGGGCTCTTCACCCTCAGCTGAACCCATAATTTGCCAAAATTGCCCGCGTTCACATATGGAAGTGGTGGCGTGAGCCCTGATAAGATCCCTATCTCACATTCCCGATATTTTTAACAGGGGGAAGTTGAAAACAGCAGGGTATAAGCTGGGGGTCGACGGACAAGCAAAACAGCCCCCAGTCCCCCAAAGTTGCCTCTGTAAGCAGGACATGTGCAAGGCCTATTTACGGGCTCCTGCTTACACCCTGCCCCTGCCCCCTGCCCCTTGCCCCCCTCCAAGGCCCATTCTAACATGAAGCACCTGTTGAGCCTGAAGCAGCAGGGGCACACTGGCTCACGTATTACACCCTTGAAGCCTGACAGTGGTCCTCATGGCAATCACACCCTGCCAGGGGCTCAGGGAGGCTGCCACGGCTCGGAATAAACAGAAAAAAATATTGGTTCAGTCTCCTGCCTGCAAATTTCAGTGGAAAACAGGGGGTGACTGAATATCATTAAAAATTTGGTTAGTCTTACTGTTTACTTATCAAAATATTATAAAAAAAAACAGCACAACTGTATCTTTTCTGTTTTTCATTCATTCGAATCAATTCTGCAAATTGCCCCCATTTAACATGCTGCCTTGTAACCACTACAGCGAGATTCTTATCACAGTAATTAGTGTAAATTATCAGGAATGATTAATTACCCACTGGAAGGCCTGAATGTGACCATTGCAGCCGGAGATGAAAGTGTGCGATTGCGTAGTGAGGTGGTTCTGGAATGACTTTAACCGCTCCAGCATGGCTTTTTCGGACCCCACTAGGCAGGGACACGGGCGCCCCGTCCGCTCACTGCACCGTGTTCAAGCCGTTCGACAAGAAGCCAGAACCGCGGCCCAGCTCCTGTCACTTAAAATGCATTTGACTTTCAGTTCAGTTGTCGTTGGAGATTCAGCCATGCAGTACGCCTGGTCCAGACGGAGCCTGTGAATCCCATTTATCAGAACAAGAATTAGACATCAGTGAGAGACGCTGGCAGGCATGTGACCCCCTTCTTTGTTTTCTCCCAGCCCCTGACCATCACAAGCCCCAGGGGGCCTGCGACTCGCTGCTCTGCACTCATGGGTCCTCTAGCAGGTGGAGTGTCTGTCAGGCCCCCGTGCAGATTATTTACCATATTAATGGTGAATCAATTTGTGGAACCAGTGGACTGGGCCCGGTGCTTTGCTGCCAGGGGGGGCCACTACTGGCTGAGGGAGGTCGTGGCCACATCCATCACACTGTCCTCGCCAGGCCCCAGAAATAGGCAGCTGCTGGCTGGGGTGGAAAGTGACAGTGCGTTTGGCCTCCGGAGCATTCTGCTGGTACCTGGCTGCTGACATCGGTAATCCCAGCAGCGGGTCATTGGCCATTTAGGGAGGAGGTCATACCTTCCGGTCGAAGCTCTCAACTTAGTGCTGAATATGCGCAACCTATTAACCAGCCGGTAGTTTATAATCAAACCTTTCTCCTTCTGGAAAGTGAAGTCAATGGACATGAGCTCTGTACTGTCTGTGCTGGGTGTTAAAGCCCCCTCCTTTCTCCCCCCCCCCGCGCAGTGTCTCGTTTCCCCAGTCCCCGGCTGACCCCCCGGCTGAGCCGTAAGCGTGCCCTGTCCATCTCACCCCTGTCGGACACCAGCATCGACCTGCAGACCATGATCCGCACGTCACCCAACTCGTTGGTAGCCTACATCAATAACTCTCGGAGCAGCTCTGCGGCCAGCAGCTCCTACGGACACCTGTCTGTGGGGGCCATCAGGTACGTGGGGGGTGTGGCTCCGAGCATGTACCTATCAGACGTGCGTGCACATTCCTCCAGGCCAGCGCCAGGTCCCGTGCCTGCGCCCAGAGCGCCAATGTCACACGGCTCTCGCCTGAACGGACACTGTCCGGTGACACGTCTCCATGTGCTGTCTCCTCCACCACAGTCCCTCGTTCCCCTTCCCCCACCCCATCAACCCCGTCGCCTACCAGCAGATCCTCTCGCAGCAGCGGGGGCTCAGCGCCTTCGGCCACACCCCGCCCCTTGTCCAGCCTGCCCCCGCTCTCTCGGCCCGGCAGCCTCCTCTGGGCCTCTCCACACTTTCCACTTCCATCCACAACAGCACAGAGTCTAGTAAGGTGAGGGGAACTGTGGGAGATCTGGAGCAGCATAAGTATGGCGTAGCTAAGAGCAGATGTAAAAATCGTGTTCTGGTTAGCTGCCAAATCCTGTTTGGATTCGGAACTATTCAATGATGACTTTCATGGCAGAGATGGTATGTGTTACCCAGCAGTGCATCTACTGGTTTGATACTGGTTTTAGGCTGAATTATTTGGCTATTCCAGTAGAAGCCATAGTAAGATGGCCATAGTAGGAACTTGTGTGCCATGCATCTGACTTTAAACCTCACATCCTAACCTTAACCCTATCCTGCCTCCTCTCAGAACGCCAGCAGCGACTCTGCCGTCAGCAGCACCGTCAACCCCATGATAACCAAAAGGTCAAAGGTCAAAACAGAGGCAGAGGGCCCTCGGTCAGTCTCCCCCTGCTCTCAGGTAAAGGTCCAGGCTTCCTGACACAGACGCTGATTTTTAGTGTTTCCTGTGGGGAATCACTTGTACGTGATGCATTCAGGGGAAGCTGGAGAAACTGCCATTTATGCTGGTCCACTCTCTACGCTTCATCTTAGCCCCAAACCCGTAAAAACCTTCCCCGTCCTTCCGGTGAAGTCCCGCTCTTTTCCCCATCTCTGCTGCGCAGGTTTTTCTTTTTTTACTTTCCCCTGAAATTTCTAGGAGTAAAATCGCATCTCAGGCAGCTTTTTGTCTGCACGCTACGAGATCCCGTTACCCCCAGGAGTAATTTTTCCTTGAAAAACTGCGTTCGGACCAATGGGGCGTCAGCGGGCCCAGAGGAGCGGCCAATCCCCCGGCTCCGCTCTTCGAGCGCCACGAGAGCTTTGCGTCCATTCAGGCACTTTCCCCTTCCTCCTCGCGGCCACGCCAAAGCATGCCGCCGCACTTTGTTTTAGTGAAATATTGGCTGTCAGTTACTGTCAGCCGAGGGGGCTCCATGAGCCGCACCCCCCCTCGGCACCCGTACAGGAGGCAGCCTCGGACGTGATGCATGGGCCTGGCGGCACCTCCATCGTCCTGGGGCCTGCAGAATTGATGAAGACAGCGTTCAGGGGCGGAGATGAAGATGCTGTCGTCAGCAGGCCAGGGGCAGGCTGGGGAAAGGAAAGGGGGGCCATGTGTGGGGAAAGCTTGAGCACGCCACGCCACTGCCATTTGGGGGGGCACGTTTACAGGCCCCTGGAGTCGGGCTCTTATCGAGATTTTTCTCTTTCTGAGGAATGCCATTAACTGTCACATGGAGACCATCTAATGGCATTTAAATTAATGCCCCTTAATGACAGGCCTAGAACAAAACTGCAGCGGCGGGGGCAGTTTTTTTTTCCACGTCCCACATTAGAGAGTCTTGGCCCTTTTAAGTTTTAGAGTGCAGCCATCCCAGCTGGTACTGTTGGAGGGCACTCGGCCCAGACGTGGGGGCAGGGAGCAGCTCCCCAAATACATGGATTCGGGGGCGTCCCTGGCTCACGCAGACAGACGCCATGTAACTGTGAAAGGAATGGATCTGACCACAGTGTCCATGTGCCAGGACCACCTGGGCGGGCTTCTGGACCTGAAGGAGGACCTGGACAAGGACGAGTGCAGGCAGGAGCCGGAGGCCGTGTATGAGACACACTGCCGCTGGGAGAGCTGCGCCAAGGAGTATGACACCCAGGAGCAGCTGGTGCACGTAAGTGAGCAGCCTGCACACACTGCCCAGACAGCCGCACTGCATTATGGGACAGCTGGGGGGAACGTTGCATCCTGGGATAGCTTGGGGGCATGGCAGAAGACATGGTGCTCTGTGGGACAGAAGTCATTTTTCGCTTTTATTTTATGTTATTTTAAGAAACAACTTCAAAGGTTTCATCCGTGCCATTGCTAGGTGTTCTGTTTAGCATGGTTTAATGCCTTTAAAACACACTTAATTAAAACCATTTTTCTAAAAGGCAAGTAAGTGACACTGTCCCATGAGTGAGTTTGGATTAGTAAGAATGTTCTGGAAATGGTCTGGAAGTGCAGCCGTGTCAGAAGAGGTCATGCTGCCTCCTGACCTCCACCGTTACAAGAAACCTGACCTGTGACCCATGGGGCTCAGAGCGAATATGTCATCATGCTGGGAGCTCCAGATTCCCAGCTCCTCGTTTTATACTGCAGTGATTAGCACTGAAGCCTTCCCGGCGCACTCTGCAGAGCCTACCCCCTGACGCGTCAGAGAGCCGGGCCGCACTGCGGCTTCCCCTCAGGGTCAGCACTCCATCCTTCCCGGTACTGCTGCTGAGGTCAGCACATTGGTGGGTGGTGCCATTTCACTCCTATACCACTAACTCGAGGCAGGCCCAGACCAGTCCCCCCCGGCTGCCCCCTCCTCCTCTGACTCCCCAGATCATGCAGCGCTTGAGGATCAAAGCTCTGGGCTCGGCTGGGGTGCGGGCCGGGGTGCGGGCCGGGGTGCGGGCCGGGGTGCGTCTGCATGGCACCAGAACAGCAGTGATTACCCAAATGGTGTGTCCTCATCTGAAGCCGATTGTTAGTCTTCTTAAAGACCACACACTGAAGATCTCTTACTACCCCTGCAATGAATGGTCTTCCAGCGTGAGCAGAAGCCTGGGAGGGGGGTGGGACCCCAGCCATATGCCAAATGCTGTCTCCTGATGGTGTAAGTGTAGGTACAGTGACATGGTAAGCTTGCACCCCTAGAACAGCTGCTATGGGGGCCAATCCCAGAACAGCCCTCCCCAAGTGAGTTAGGAGGGCCCATGTTTGCCCCTCTGGAAGGGGTGGGTTGGGCCTTTCAGATCATCTTTTGGATAATATAACATCTTTTGAATATAAAACACTATCAAAAACAGAGGAAAGAAGAAAGTTTGTTCAGTGTTCGAGGCCACAGAGTGAAGCTGTGACACGCCAGGGGTCCGTGGGGGGCACGGCTCTATGTGCGCTTTCGCTGTAGCACCTGAGCGACAGGCTCGCCTTAACCACCGGGCTGTTCCAGACCGCACCCCCCCCCTCCCGGCACCTCAGAGAGGGGCTGAGGGTTACATGGGCATTCCTGTCTGTCGGTGAAGCATGGTGCAGAAGTGGGGGCTGCGAGCTCGGGGGGAGGTGTACAAATGCTCAGTGGCCTCACTGCTGCAGGATCCGCTAGCCACTCGTTTAGAGATGGATCTCAGGGTTCCGTCACACACACACTGCACACATGGTAATAATCGTGGTCGCTGTCGGGGACCCACGTGCGTGTGTATCACTGTGTGGAGCATAACGTGAGCCACACGATGGAGGCTTATGGCCAGACCCACCACCTTTAAATGCAGCATGTTCCTACGAGGGGCGCTAATGAGGCAGGAGATGCCACACTGCCCTTAATGAGCCACGGCTCCATGGGCAGGTCCCCCAGACCCCCAGTCACCGGAACCATTGCTTCTGAGTGAGTTTCATGGGTGATCCCGGGATGTTCGCACACAAACATTTCAATCCACACATGGTGCAGAATCCCTCTAATAGAGACGCCATGCCCCCCCGCGTGCAGGGACCCGGCAGAAGCACGAGCAAGTGTGGCGCCCTTTTCTCTAAGCGTGACAAATGGAAACGCACCGTCAGCCCTGATGGATGACATTGCTCCACAAATGAATGGTTTCTCTGTGGGCTCCCTAAATTAGGGGGCTGTTTTCACAAGCCCCCATTAGCCGGGCCTCTCCGGAACGGCACGGCACCCTCGTAGCTCAGGTGTCTGCCCGCCGAGTCAAGCAGTGGCCCCGATCAAAGCTCAAAGGCAGCCGGCCCGATCGAAGCCGTCCTTTGGGATGGCGGCGGGGAGGGGGGCAGCTTTGGGCCGGTCCCACGGCCAAGGCCCCCCCCCTGTGAGCACGCGCTAAGCTAATCTGCCCCCTCCCCCCCGCTTCGCAGCACATCAACAACGAGCACATCCACGGGGAGAAGAAGGAGTTTGTGTGCCGCTGGGAGGAGTGTTCGCGGGAGCAGAAGCCCTTCAAGGCGCAGTACATGCTGGTGGTGCACATGCGGAGGCACACGGGCGAGAAGCCGCACAAGTGCACGGTGAGCGGGGGCCGTCGGGGCACACACACGTCAGGCCGCATGCGCACACGTGTACTGTACGCATCTGAACAGGGATCCAGATAGATGCATATATTTGACACCTGCATGCATGCAAAGACAAGGCCATATATAACACATGCAAGCTGACATATAATCATGGCAGCATGCGGATGCACAAGTGTCCGTGCCGGATAGTAACACACATGCAAACTTTCAGAACAAAAGCATATAACTGCATAAACCAGTATTCAGTTAGACATGTCTGACACCAAGGCATTTACATTTAAAGAATCTTATTTTATGCCTGTGTTTATGATTCCACTTGAAATATATGGCCAGAGGTGAAAGAGGCACGGCCCCAAGGGTAGCGGCTGGGATATCAGCACGCTGAGTCAACATCTAAGCCATATGGGCCAATATGAGGCACCCTATCTCAAGGGTTGACTCCAGGCTACCTGCCTACCCCCTAATTAGCCATCTCAGGTCCTCATTTGAGAGTAAAACAGTAGGACTTTAATCTCATCTCATCCCTGCATCACTGTGTCACCACTGCAATATGTCACCCCGTCACTACGTCACTGCCTATCTCCCCCGCAGTTTGAGGGCTGCTCGAAGGCCTACTCACGTCTGGAGAACCTGAAGACCCACCTGAGGTCCCACACCGGCGAGAAGCCCTACGTCTGCGAGCACGAAGGCTGCAACAAGGCATTCTCCAACGCATCGGACCGGGCCAAGCACCAGAACCGAACACACTCGAATGAGGTATGACAGCTCCTTAGCCTTTTTCATTGTTACACTAATTAGGTAGTAATGGGTAGTAAATGCAGCTTAATATGAAGATGGTGCCACGTGTGACTCCACACACTGAGCATTCACACAGAAGCTGCTTCTGCCCCCTGCTGTTCGCCTCCAGCGAGTGCAGCGGCCTGTCTGGGTGTGAGGCGGTCCATGTCATGTTTGCGGGAAGCAGTGGGCACCACCTGCAACTCAACCCTAGCTTTCTGCTACCCAGCAGCAGATAAGAATGAGCGCTGGGATCACGGAGCTCAGAGGAAGTCCAGCAGCAGCAGCTCTAACTTTATTACAGCATCTGGGCCATGAGTCATGTCATGAGCACTTACTGGGATCGTAATCATCCCGCTGTCGATCTACGGGCATTTTTCATATCCCTCATTGGACAGTATGGTCACATGGAGAGTTCCCATGCCAAACGAGGGGGAGTTCAATCCATAGTGATGTGTTTAGTAGTGGGCAGCACTGTAGCCTCACACCTCCAAGGCTGGGCTTTTGGTTCCTGACCTCTACTTCATGAGTGTGGCGTTTCCATGCTCTCCCTGTGATTGTGTGTCTATGAGTATGTGTGTGTCAGTATGCATTTGCAAGTATGTGTGTCAGTATTCATTGTGTGAGTATGTGTGTGAGATTATGTGTGCGGCTATACATTTGTGATTTTGTGTGTGTGTATGTACATATGTTTGTCCATGTACATGCGCCCTGTGGTGGCCTGGCATCAGGTGACCCCTGCCTTGTGTGCCATGCTGCTGTAAGCTGTTATGAAAGAAAGACTGATATCTGAGTGTTTCCATTAAAGTGAAAGAGTAAACACTCTGGGTATTTCTCTGTATAGAAACCATATGTGTGTAAGATCCCCGGATGCACCAAGCGCTACACAGACCCGAGCTCTCTCAGGAAGCATGTGAAGACCGTCCACGGCCCAGAGGCACATGTCACCAAGAAGCAGCGCAATGATTTGCCCTCCCGGACCCATCCACCCCGCGAGAATGGTGAGAATGAGGCCAGTGCTAAGCAGAGTGCCAGAGGCCTGGAGGAGAAGCTGGACACCAACAGCACCACCAGAGGCGTGGAGGACTGCCTGCAGGTCAAGCCGATAAAGACGGAGAACTCTGTGGTAAGAGCCCAGCCGGTGACTGCCTGCACACACACCGCACCGCTTACCCATGATGCACCTTCTCGCTTAAATCAATGTGAAGATAGTGGGGAACTTATACTATCAGACTCGGGCTGAATTCCTTGTAATATGGTATTTTGCCATTTGAGATAAAAGATCTTTATTGTCTATTTAATCCAACACACCCATAGACAGTATAATGATATACAAAAGCAGTGTCATCACTCAGAAAGCAGATTCTAAGCAGAAGCCTCTCATTTTACTGAAGTGGCTAAACAGTATTTCACTGGCCTTGTGGGAGGGTTTGGTTAATCTCAGAAACAAAAACGATATGTAAGCACGACACATGTCAGCCCATGGCCATTAGGGAACCATAGACTGTACTGTGTCTGTCAGTAAGCTGGTGCCGGCAGGCCTCTCCCAGTCAAGCTCAGACTTACTCTGTCATGTTACTTTTCCTAAAGCTGTGATCCGTCTTCCTGCTCTGACTCACTTTCCTGCTTGAATGTGTCTCTTCTCTCTCCCTTTACACTTTCCTTACGGACAGACATTACTAAGGTGAGCATGGCCTCAGTTCAGTTCAGCGGATAAAGACGTTTCATAATGCGTACATAAACAAGGTTTATACATAAATACCTATTTTTGATCAAATGGGACCTGCATGATGAGTTGAGTCATTGGTGTAGTCACCTTTTCCCATAAGCACCATTTTCTCACGCTCATCCTTCTCCACGAATTGCTTGTTTCCTGGAATCTGTTCCATCTGATCCCATTCATCCTTCTGCTGTGGCTATCACCAGCTCACCCTTGCCCCTACCTCTGCTCCCCCCCCACCCAGATGTATCAGTCCAGCCCTGGTGGCCAGTCGTCGTGCTGTAGCGAGCCGTCGCCACTTGGTGGCGCCTCCCACCACGACAGTGGAGTAGAGACAGCTGTGCCCAGTGGGGGCAGCCTGGGAGACCTGAACGCGCTGGACGAGCCCCCCATCGTGGACTCCACCGTCTCCCCAGGTGCCCCAGCGGTCGGCCTCCAGCTGCGCAAGACTGGGAGCGCCACCCACAGGCTTGAACACCTCAAGAAAGAGAAGCTAAAGACAGTGAGGGACTCCTGCTCCTGGCCCAGCCAAGTGCCACAAGTGCACAACACCAAGCTGCCTCCCCTACCATTGTCCGGTAAGCACCTCTAGTCCATAGAACCAAGCTGCCTCCCCTACCATTGTCCGGTAAGCACCTCTAGTCCATAGAACCAAGCTGCCTCCCATACCATTATCCGGTAAGCACCTTGGGTCTATAAAACCAAGCTGCCTCCCATACCATTGTCCAGCAAGCACCTCCAGTCCATAGAACCAAGCTGCCTCCCAAATCTGTGTCCAGTAAGCACCTCAGGCCCATAGAACTAAGCTACCTCCTATACCAGTGAATGGTAAATACCTTGGGTCGATAGAACCATGCTGCATCCCATACCAGTGTCCACAAAGCACATTGGGCCCATAGAACCAGGCTACCTCCCATACCAGTGTCCGGTAAACACCTCGGGTCCATAGAACCAGGCTGCCTCCCATACCAGGGTCCGGTAAACACCTCTGGTCCATAGACCCAAGCTGCCCCCCATACCTGTGACCGGAAAGTATCTCGGGTCCATAGAACCAAGCTGCCCCCCATACCAGTGACCGGTAAGTACCTTGGGTCTGTAGACCCAAGCTGCCTCCTGTACAGGTGCCCAGTAAAGACGTCGGGTCCACAGAACCAAGTTGCCTCCCATACCATAGTTCAGTAGTTGTAGGTTGCTTAGGGTACAAGAAAAGGGACAACCTGGACAGACCAGTAACTTGTGAAACCAGTGGCTGAATATAACTCGTGGAAAATCAAATTTGACGTTAGCCTCTGTGTGATGCAGGGTCATTACTGGAGAGTTCGAGCCTTGGTGGTCCAGCTGTATTCCCAGGCCTCCGTCTTGGCGAGCTGCCCTGCAATGAGGTGACTGTGCTGGACCAGCTGAACGAACGGCGGGACAGCACCACCAGCACCGTCAGCTCAGCCTACACCCTGAGCCGGAGGTCCTCCGGCATTTCGCCGTGCTACTCCAGCCGTCGCTCCAGCGAAGCCTCACAGTTTGGAGGACGTCACAATAATGTCAGCTCCGCTGACTCCTACGACCCCATCTCGGCCGACCTGTCCCGTCGCTCCAGTGAGGCCAGCCAGTGCGGAGGGCTGCCCGGCCTGCTCAGCCTAACTCCTGCTCAGCATTACCGGCTCAAGGCCAAGTATGCTGCCGCCACTGGGGGAGCCCCGCCCACACCACTACCCAACATGGACCGTCTCAAGACCCGGATAGCACTCTTTGGGGATGGCCTTGAGCCTGCCATTCGTCCTTTCCACAGCCCTGCCATGCTGAGGCGATGCAGTGAGTCTGGCTACTCTGCTCCAGGCATGATGCCTCATGAGATCCCGGCTAACATCCCCCGCCGGGCCAGCGATCCTGTCCGCCATCCAGCCATAGACCCACTGTCACTGCCACGAGTACAGCGATTCAACAGCGTCAGTAGCATGAATCCGCCTGCACCCTTAGTAGAGCACCGTGGCCTGAGCCTACAGAACTACACCCGGTCCGATGGCAATCTGCACCGCTACTCCTATGCTGGCCGGCCACCCAGCATCTCTGAGAACGTGGCGATGGAGACTGCAGATATAGGTCCACAGGGTGCCGAAGACGACCTGGTGCTGCCGGATGATGTGGTGCAGTACCTGCAGTCCCAGGGTGGTGAGCCCCCTCAGCCCGCAGCTCCGTCAGCTTACCCCAGTCAGGCTCAGAGCCTGCTGGCAAGTGGGACGTCTCAACAGCAGCAGCAGCCCTTCTATGGCCAACGGCGCATGGCTGTTGTCGATGCTAATATGAGCCCAGCAGGGCAAATGCAGCTCCCCTGCCAGATGAGCCCCGGGTCCCAGGAGCATTTCCCTGACTCTCCAGGCTTAAACAAGAGCAACATGCCTGTCCAGTGGAATGAGGTGAGTTCGGGGACGGTTGATGCCATGAGGGGTCAAATCAAGCAGCAGCAGCAGCTTCTAAGAGGGAATCTGGCTTTGGTTCAGCAGAAACAAAATTTTGGCCCCTACCAGAACCTTGGTGGAAACCAGCAAATGGTGCAAATGGGTCAGAGCCCGGTGGCGCAGCAGGGTTTTACTCAGCGCGGCTCAGGCCCCACATCCCAGAGGATTAATGGCCTCCAGCAGCAGCGGGCACAGGCCATGAGCTCAGGCGATCCATTAAACTCGCTTCAGGAGTACGAGCAGGACCCCCTGGTTAATGGTGTGAACGGGGCTGCCGGCCAACGGCCGTCCTGCAGCAATGTGGCCGGGACCATCTGCAGTGCTAGCAGCCGAGCAATGGCCATGCAGACTCAAGATGCCCAGAGCTACAGATCAAGAACTCAGCTGGGCAGCAGTCAAGCCCACACCACATATCACGGAAACTACAGCCAGCAGAGCTGCGCAGCATCCTCCCGCCAATGCGTCCAGAATGGCAGTCAAGGCTCGATGCAGCCAAGGCCACCCACAGAACCCAAACCTCTGAGCAGGCAGCACTCTGGGCCAAGCCTGGCGCCACAGCCTGGATTCTCCCCGCAGGCCTTCGGCTCTGGCTACAGCCCCTCTGACAGCAGTCCCACAAGCTCCAGCAGCGTGGGCCATAACTTTACCAGTGGCAACAGGGAGAACGCCATGTTCTACAGGGGGCAGATCCACATGTTTGAGCCTAGCGGTGACTTTGACTCTCAGGCATCCCCCTCAGCAAGTGTGACGGTCGCCATGGCTTCCCCGGGGACTAACCAGGTCTCCAGCACGGTAGATTCCACCCAGGGTGTGGAGCACTCCCAGATTGATTTTGACTCCATGCTGGATGATGGGGATCACTCCAGTCTCATGTCCGGTACCCTCAGCCCCAGCCTCCTCCAGAGCCTGTCTCAGAATTCCTCCCGACTCACCACCCCCCGCAATTCTGTGACATTACCTTCTGTACCAGCAGGGGTCAGCAACATGGCTATTGGTGATATGAGCTCCATGCTGACCACCCTCGCTGAGGAGAACAGATTCCTTAACATGATGTCTTAAGAGCATGTGGTGTAGAGCCACCGAATGAGAGACTGTGAGACTGACTCTTAGTTTCCCCCCATCCTGCTTGCTCATCTAGGAAGTGACTTGGCTAGAGGCGTTTCCATCTACACTGATTGGTGTCCAGGGAGAAGGACATTTTCAAAATGCTCATACCTTCCCTGCAAATAAAGGACAATTCAGGAGACAACCCCTCCCCCGCCCCCGCCAAGTCTGCCGTCCTTCTCTCCTTGCTTCCTGTAACGTATTATTCTGTAAAATATTCTGTTAAAGATGGCAGCCTGCATTTCTCTTTAAAAGCCATACTTTACATTTACAATGAACCTTGGACTGGGTACGTGAAGCAAACTAGAGCGCTGTTTGACGGTACTGCAGTTTGAAGGCATCGTACAGAATTCAGTCTCATAAGTGCCTTGCTATGGTGTGCTGAATAAGGATGTGTTATGTATAAGTAACAGTGACAGGTAACGTGCTGTCATGTACAAAAACATGGATATTTAGAGAATAAGTTTTGTATTGTTCCTGTAAACAAATATACATGGTATTTGCTATAGACTGTGTTAATTGCTTCAGTGTTTTGACTTTATATGATGTTTTCATATGTGGTTGGTATTTTGCTACCTGCTATGAAACACAGCCCAAAGGGGCGCTCATTGTGTCCTCCTGGTGTTTTCCGGAAGACTGTCATCCTTTCAGGACAGTCACATCATGCTGTCACATGACACTGTCACATGACACATATCCTGGTGCTGTTGATGAGACTCTGGCCGGATTGGACATGACTGGAAAATACCACCTCCTTGAGAGACTCTCAGAGCGACGTGTGGATGGGAGACACACGTTCTGTGATGACTGAGTGATCATTCATTCAAAGGGAGATGGACTCAGGTAGCAGAATCCCACCCAAATGAGACTGGACCGGTCCAGTTGTCGTAGGACCGTGGGGCACCGTGGCAACACAGACTCTTTGTCACTGAAATATAAGAGTTTCTTTTCTACAGTCCTATAGTCATCAGTGTGGTCCTGTATATAGCTTTTGTACATTTTATAAAATACAGTTTCAATCTTTTTTACTCTACTTGAATGTGGAGACTCTTTTGGAATCACAGGGTAATCTCTTCTTGCACCCATGAAAACAAATTGCAGTCTGACGTCTCCAGCACGCAGAAAGTGGAGAAGATCTTGCAGAGGTGTGAGCTTCAGGGCCAGTATGCTCATCTCTGTGTGCGTGGAGTCAATAAAAGAATGTGCATAAAGCTTCAGGGGCCGTCTGAATGCTGCAGTACGTCTGCTTTCCTTTACTGTAACTTCATTAATATCCATCCCAGAAATACCATGAAAAAACTAAAATATCACACGGCCGTCAACAGCCGTGCCAAGGCCGTAGGCTGTAGAGCAGCTCTGCCGTACCATGGGTGTCTAATCATCACTGCGGCTCAGAATTAGGCTCCTCCGCGGAGTATTCCCGGGCTCCTTGAAGCTCTCTTTTAATCTTAGAAGAAAATTAGTCCTGATTGATTAAATAATGTAAAACCAAACTTTGTTCTTTGAAGCTATCTGTCCCAACAATGGCTTTCCCTCTGTGGCAAATCACCCCCGACGTGTAAAAGATGCGGTGTGCTTTTCAAAGCATCCGCGGGCCTTTGAAATCGCTTCTGCCTGCGTGGCCGTGGTGCTGCTAGGGCCACATTCCCAGTTCGCTCTGAAACCGAATGAAAAAGGATCCTGTGAAAATACTCAATGCACACACTAAGCACTTTCTAAAGTTAGCTGGCTTGTAGTCCAAAATTAACAATGGCAGATCGACCCAGAGGAAATTGTTGTAGAAACCACATTAAACACACCACTTGAATGGATTGGGGTCCAAGGACTGAGCCTGGGTGTAAGCGGGGGGGAACAAATGATTTTATTCTGACAGCTAATTCAGCCGAGGGGCAACTTGATCCAAATTTGCTGATTGCTTTTGCCACTGGAATTCTTTATTCTCTCTGTGAGACGACAGAGGAAAACAGCCCGAGGAAGAGAAATCTCACAGGGCAGAGAACAAGAGGTTGGCGAGAGATGCGGGCAGCTCAGCAGCTTCCGAAAGGCCTGTAATTGGGCAACAGCACTAATGGGATGGGAAAGTACATTTTGATATGTAAATGGCTAAGGGCAGAGAAGATTAAAAAAAAATTTAAAAATGTTTTACCCTGTGGCCATACAGCTGTGATTCATACTGGAAATTTTCAATTAGAAAAGTCTTAACATGCGGACAGATGGCCTCATCAGGCCAAAAAGGCAACATCCGTCCATCCATCCATCCATCCTCCTTCAAACTGATGGTGTTGGATCACAGGGGGCCATGGTAAGGTGCAAGGCAGGGGTACCGCTCGGACGGGGTGCCAGTCCATCATAAGGCCCAGTAAGGAAATGCAGGAAGAGCATTGACCCTCCTTGATGGTTCATTTGTTCAGATGCTTTTCCTTATAATCTTGTTCATCATGCTTCTGCCAGTAAGGGCTTGCAGTGAGCCAGCATGATGTGGTATCAGGGCAGCCAGAGAAGTGCAAGGCAGTGATTTCTATTCCTCCCAGTGACTCATGCACTGGAAACATTGGAAACTGTTACAAAAACAAAAACACAATTCCTTCCCACAGAGACCCAGTGATTCATCTAGTCACATGATCAGGGGACTGGTGCTCAAGGGAGGCAAGTCAAGCCGCATGCTAACAAGCAGCCTGGCATCATGCAGGAGTCGCAGCGCTGGTCCGAATCCCAACCCTAGCCCTAACAAACACAGAGGAACCCATATCCTAACCCTGCAGCACTATGTACCTGTGTAATAAGCCAATTAAAGGATGCCAAGTATGCTAGACTGACCTAATGCCTTTACGCATACATTGGGAGAAAAGCGTAATATCCCATAACAGGCAGTATGTTTGTCTCCCAGGCCAAAGTAGTGTTCATTTAACTGAGTGAGTTACACAAAAGTAAATAAAATGTTTCTTTCCTTCCACAAACCAGAAAGTAAATAATTACACAGAGTTAATGCCCCAGAAAACAAATATTAAGATCTGATGAAGTGCTGTGGACATAGAGTGTGACCATAAAAACATGGAGCTTGAAGTACATATTCTGGGTAATCATCAGAAGTCGCCAAAACATGACTGTGCATAGAAATCAGCCATATCTCCCCCTGACCTTCAAAGAGACTCGCAAAGAAGTGAAGATGTTTTCACGGTTTGGGCCACAGAAAGCTAAAACCACATTAATGAGTCCTTTTGTTCATCAGTCCAAGTACTAGAACTGTGGACTTCAGATCTCACACAGAGATTCAGGAATATAGAGATGCACCACTCCTTTACATCTCTCTATCTCCACTTTCCCAGAACCCACTGCTCCTTTAAAGTCGGTTCACTCTCATATGTGAGTCACAGACAACATCAGTACTGACGATGAATTAAGCAAGAACGACTGTGTGTGGCAGATGTCCAGCGAAAAGGATCTGATTTTATTTCCTTGTGTTTTTTTTTTACATTTCAACAAATACTAAACAGCAGAAGATACATTAAGTCTGTAATGAACAGGAGATGGCACAGTGGCTGGCAATGCAGTCACACCTGTAGGTTGTGGGTTTGATTCCCATCTCCTGCTGTGTGGGTGTTCTCCTGGGGTGATTGTGAGCATGTGGGGTGTCCACTGGAGTCCATGTTTTCCACTGTGACTTAAATAGCTTAATATTATGTACTGGATACATTTATAGATCTGGATGTGATGAGTTTCATGCTTTGCTCAGGGGTCCAATAACAGAGCTTCCCCAGAACCAGACACAATGCATGGTCAAGATCCTCTGCCACAGATGGATCTGATGTCCAAAGCTCCATGGTGCTGTTTTCGAGGATAGTTTATGTACTCATTTGGACACAGACTACTGAGGGGACCACAGTCCCTGCCCTTGGGAGGAGCTGATACTGTCAATAATCAGCAGATCAGCACACTTAACATGCTATGCTATGATCCCAACTGGATAAGCAGTTATTGAAAAGTAATCGATGGGTTACATCTGCCTGTTTAACAAGGTAAAACACCTGATATGGTAATACCTCCATAGGTTTGGTTCGAAGCCCAGTGGGTCTAGTTTAAGCCCCCTGCTGAGCACATGGGAGAGAACAGGCTCCCAGAGACCCCCCCACCCCACAGC
>JAODKM010000034.1:4764204-4779074 GCA_026780845.1 Petrocephalus sullivani
CTCTGGGCTGCCCCGAGCTTTTGTCTCGGATTTTCGAGAGACGGGAGCGCGCATGTCGTCACTTCCGACCTCGAGACTCAAAATCCGACTCGGATTCCGACCTCCCGAGGATAATGGAATGCACGATTAGCGACAGAGAACTGGGGGCAGGGCTCTGGGCCAGTGTGTAGCAGGGGGAAGAACACAAGTCAGCAGGTTAGTGGGGGCTGTGGGCTGGACTTATAGAAGAGTGCAGGGAAAACAGTTAAAGTCAAGTTAAAGTGATGGCCGCTCGCTGCTGGGCCGAACGATTAGAAAACAGCCCCAGAGAACAGCTAAGAATGATGGAAGGGAAGGGGGGGGGACAGCAGAGAAGCTGACAGAGCTGCTCAGGCTTCACCGCTTGATAGCGAGCATTCGCTCAGTTATAAAGCATTTGATAAGGATCCTTCCATGAAGGGGACTCCCGTTGAACACACAGACCTGAGATCGAACGCTTAACCTCTAACTTGCATTTCACAGCCAGCTGAATCAGCTGCCTAACTCTGCACGCTTGTCATCAGCATGATGGGAAAGTGCAGCCTTCCTGGACACTGGTGATGACGGCATGTCTCACGATGAGCTGACGAACAGTGACCTCAGCACAGAGCGGTGCAGATGGGAGCCTCCGTGGGGGCCTGGTTGGCCAGCCCTGCCATCAATCAATCACACAAGGCAGCCAGCCGACCAATCAATCATCTGATCAATGGCAGGAAGGGTGGAGGCGTGGGCACACAGCCGCTTACACCAACGCAGCCTGCATCGACCGCGGTTTCGTTTTCTCCCTGACCAGTTCCCCCACAGCGGTTTGGTCCCGCCATTAACCCTTTCAAGCCGTTTCTCACTTGGCCGAGTTGCCATCTCTAACATAGAGCCAGTACATCTAGGCAGGTCTCCATGCACGTAGGTATGTCTCTGTTCATCTAGGTATCTCTCTGTAAAGCTTTTGCAAAGTCTTACCTCTGATGCAGGGGGCAGCCCCATGGAGGATCCCACTAGCTGAAAGAAATGCCCTGATTGGCTACAGAGTGTACACTGTGCGTCTTCTCCACTGTACAACGTGGTGTTGAGATGACATTGGGTAACAGTGGAGAATAATAATAACATAAAGATGACATTTGACCTAAAGCGTATCCAGTAACGCCAGGGGGCTGGATAGGGGGAAGGAGTGGGGTTAGGATGATTCTAGGGGTTATATGATGGTACATAATTGAATTGGGGTTGGGGGGGCAATATGATATGCTTTCATGGGGCCAATATTTCTAGCAGCACCCCAACTGATATCTTCCTATACCTGAGCCAGACAAAGCTCTTACCAATGCTCAGTTCACATGAGTATGACGTGCGCCCCTCTGGGTGTATGCCTGGGACGTGCGGCAGTGGCGGGGGCGGCCTTACCCACGCCCAGCCTGCTGGGACTGGTCTCGCGGCTGCAGCCCTGGCTCCGGGGCACCCTGGCACGCTTGTCGGAGGACGGTGTGGCGGCGGCAGACGCAGAAGTGCGGGGACCGCGGCCGTGCGCGTGACCCAGGAGGCGTCCCGGAGAGCTGGAGCGACTACCGGCTGTAAGAGACACAGACAGCACAGGAGGGCCATCAGAGCCTCGGATCCCAGACGCGGCTCATACGCACTCCACGTCACGGGAAGTGCCTGAGGCATCACAGCTGGGGCTGAGTTACCCAGGGACAGGGTCTGTCAAGGGCCCAGCAGCCCTGACCTTCCTGGGATCTGAACCTGCAATCCTTTGGTGTTAGTGCTATGGAGCCTGAGCTGCCCCATCCTCAACTTCATGACGATAAAATCAAATCAAAAAACGGAGACGGAAATGTGAGGCAGAGCCTGAAACGTGGCACTGTAGTAACACTGAAATGGGGTATTGGGCATCCACAGGAGATACATGGGATGGGAGGCAGTGGGGTCGCACAAGGAGGGCTTAAACTCAGGTGGGGGGGCATGGTGATCAGGACAACACAAATCACAGCACTGTGAACACCTCCAGTGATGATAATACAGAGGAAGCAAGGAAAGGCCACACTGGGTGGCATCTTCATGGTGGGGGCCCGCACTAACTGCGGAGCGGGGGTGCTGATGGGGCATGCGTTATGAGGTCAGCTGGAGTAGACCGGGCCATGCTGACGACTCTAGGGGGGGGGGGGGGCGCGGGGCAGGATTCAGATTAGATGAAGGCAGGCTTACCACCAGTCGGATTGGCTGATCTGGATCCTTGAGTATGAAAGCGAGTCGCAAGACAGCAAAAAGTAGCCAGTTACAAACAATCAATACGAGGGACAGAGAGTATCCCAGCATGCAACAGGCCAGTCACTTCTAGTCTGCCGGCCCTTGGGAGCCTGTCTACGTCGTGCCAGAAGGTGAGGGGGGACGCGGCCCCAAGCCCAAAGGCCATCACCAGCATGGCGGCGAGAGGCTGGCTGTATGACCGCAGGGTCACCGGTCATACAGGGCGGGGGGGTGAGGGAGATGGGGGTCGGCAATGGCATACACCCCCATGTGAACAGCCCGGGCAGAAGCGGGGAGCCATGTGAGAAAAGGTGTACTAAACAGTACTCACGCTGGGACTGGGATGCTGCCTTGGCACGACTGCGCCCCCTGCTGTCTGTGGTGACGGTGCTCACCCCCACGGCGCTTCCAGAGCTCGGCCTCCTAGTGCGGACGCGGCCTGAAAGTGAAAGGGGGAGAGAGAGAGACAGAGAAGTCAATGCAGCCACCATTCAACACAATACAAGGCCAAGACTGCTGTGGAACCACAGACACCAACGATACGGGAGCAGGGAGCAGCTTTCTGAGGAAACAGCAGGGGGAACCCACCCCCCACCACCACACACACCCACCAGGGGGCACTGTCCACCGACATCCGTTCACCCAGACGCCTCTCCAGCTGCAGTCCATCTAATGGCATGCAGTGGATAAACTGAATATAGCCCCAGCTAGTAAAAAACAGCTCAGATCGGGACGTGTACGGCATCCAATGGGGTAAATGAAAAGTCCACCACACAGCAGAGCAACTCCAAGACGCACTGGGGAATCCCGGGAGGCAGCTTTAGAAGCATCGACACTAGGAGTAAGGGTAATTAGCTCAGGATTAGGATCAGTACAAAAATAACAAGCTATACTGTCACGTCACTGACATGACAGTTTCCTCACTCTGTGAACACCTACTCAACTGAGACACATCTGGTCTCTTTTAACTGCTCTGCAAGCCTAGGATTACAGTTAGTCCCTGAGCTCAGTCTAACTACCCCAGCTGCAGTACGATGAGAGCTTTTTAAAATCAGTTGGCTATAAAGCTGAAATCATGTGGATGCAAGCAAGTAATGTGGTTTCACCCCACGGCACTCAAAGTCATCTAGGCCACACCAAGGCCCACAGGCTGAGGTCTACCATCCTGCTCAGAAGCTGCAAGCCTCTGCTTCCTACAGGGGTCACTGCTAGGTACATTTCTCAGTAACAAGAAGAAATGTTCTGAATTCAGAGGACGGGCCATCAGCAACACATGCGACAGAGGAGTACGACCCCACATCAGCCTGCTGCCGGCTCCTTGCTCAGAGTCAGGTTCAGAAAGAAACCTTGCAAATGAGCAGCCATCTGCAAAGCTATTGAGTTCTCCACACCGTGGGGCGTCCGGCCATGCAATCAGTATCTATTACTGACAGGGCAAGAACAGAGGTGCACACTATCTGGGCTGCAGAAGAGGACACAGACAGCGTCTGGTGAACAATAACACCATCAGCTCTGTGGATCGCCCAATGTTCACACGAGAGAGCGAGGAGACTGTTCCCAAACACGTGAACCAGCTGACGTGCGAGTGCTATCGGGAACGTGCGTCGGCACAGTGGGAGACGCAACGTCCTCCGAGCTGGGCAAGGAGGCAGCCATTTCCCTGATCCCCATAGTGAGTCTGGTAAACCGTGGAGGACAAAAGGCATGCTCTGGTATTCTGCGGGACTCTGAGGTGGAGGAGAGTCGAAAAGGTCACGGCCTGCGGGGTCCGATAGGATCAGTGGCCCATCAAAGGCGTGCCGATAGGCACCAATGCTCAGAAACGCTTCAGAGAATGGCCTGAGTAAACAGCCACCCAAGCAGACTCCAGGAAAAACCCTGGAGCACCCTGAGGAACCAAGGAAGTGAAGAATAACTTCACCAGAAAGAACCTGTCTGACCATGTGACTTTTAAGAGACTGCCCTGAAATTTAATCCTATGTGTATCTGGAGAGACTGGGTGAAAATAACCATAAACTGATAATGTAGTGATAAATTTCAGGACATTGCAAACACATGAACATCTGCCGTCAGTCTGATAGTTCATATGAGCAGTATGAGGGGACGTCATCACTGTGTCGAGGGACCCTGAGACACACACATGAAGACATACATACACACAGAAACACCACTGGTCACAGCCTGTGAAGAACTACCCTGAACTAAACCACAAAAAAATTGTCCTGGGTGCTGCACTAAACCCAAATGGCATGCAATCACATCGCTAAACGCCAAATCCCAACCAAACGACAGAAAGATAAGAAACCTGGCTGATACACCGAGCTCAGCATAATCCAAGGTGGCTTGGGACGTCTCCTACAGTGATACCACATGCAAACAGCTCATGCAGGATTCCACGGATGACCACCGAGTCAATGGTGAACACAGACTGAGGTGGCAGTGGTGTGGGGGGGGCCACCGATGACGTCCCCCAACAGATGGGCGACACAGACAGACAGCTTACCCTCTGGATTACCAGGCGTGCCGTCTTTGGGCAAAAAACAACAAGGAGAGTGGGAAAGGGGGCAGGGAGGCATAACAGGAAGACATTAGTACCAATCAGTCAGGACAGGGAATGATGCGGCTCTCACGGACTTCGGTTCCGGGACCAGTAAGGGCACCGGAAAAAGAACGGGGTCTGACCAAAGAGGGGGAGCGATTCACAAGGGAAAATTCGGCTAGGAGATGTAGTGCACGTTTACAGAGGACCTGAATAGGCAGGAAGCTGGCAAGCACAGAAGGAAAATCTGAAGTGACTAAAGCGTCAAAAAAATGTAGAATTTCTGAAACATCAATTTCTCTCCAAATGTTCCATAAGATGATTTGCCTCCTGGTATCGCTGCCCTCCGACGTAACGCAGCGCACTAGGCTCTTGCAGCGGCCCAGTGGCGGCTGCACCTCACTGCACCCTTTAATAATGATTGCGGAGCTTATTAATGGCGTGGGCAGAGAGGCGGTCATGCTCATGGGGGGAACAAAGTCCATATCAGCTGTGAGGCCCTGCTATGAAGGGCATGTGGACAGGGAGGGCGGGGGGCAGCACGGAAGAGGCAGAGGCATTACCCAAAGAGGCATAGGACCCAGGGGGCAGGGCAGCTGCAGAGCTGAAGGGCGCAGCAGACGTGGGAACCGCCGTCATGCGGGACTTGGCGCTGGTGGCCGCGTTGACGTCGATGTCACTGCGGGATCGCTGGAGGGAGCCGGGCGCTGACGGGACTCTGGAACTCACCACTTTGGCTTTGGGGGGAGGCACATTTAAACTCATTAGCTGAATCGGTCTGAATGTTACTGGCCTCAAATCATGACACCACACTCCTCATTCAAGCATGCAATGTCCATATAGTCAGTAGAAGACGCACGTTCTGAGGATCATACACTTTTGATATGAAGTCCATGCTAGACCATGATAACTAATCATTCCACCCTTAAAACAGAAAGTAGCACACTATCCAGCTGAAGGTAGGATATCTCTCAGTAATCGTAATTCTTTTCGAGTATTTCGCACTAAATGAAGTACCAGGTCCTTCAGGAACCATGTGCGGAATAGGGTACCGAATGTGTCAGACGGCTGTTTGCTTCCCTGTGTTTTGCTAAGCAGCTGAATTTTCTTCACTCTTAATCTCAGAGGTGAAGTTGGAAATTCAGGCCTACAAAGATCAAGCCCTTTGCTCTGCTCCGTTTCATACATCTGCTCGTATTTCCTGGTGTGTTTTTACCTCGAGCCATGCTGCTCCCCATAGGACTCTTCGCAGAGAGGCGGCTGTGGGAAGGGGGGCAGAGAAGGAATGAGGGAAAGAGGGAGGGAGAGAGAGAGAGAGAGAGAGAGAGAGAGAGAGGGCAGGCTAGCTTTAACACACCACATCTTTGGGAAAATGAGACATCACATTGTGCCCAGTGTGTAGCGCGGCCCAGGGCCTTGACAGGGACACAGCAGGGCACCAAAAGCTCTCTGTCACTGCCATTCTGTGTCTCAAAAGCAGCCGATTCATTTCGCATGGCGTCACTCGTCGCCAAGCTTGGCAGCCTCAAGAAACTCGGACGTTTCCCCAGAAAACTGTACTGTCACAAAAAGCAACTTGGATTTCTCCAGCTTCCTGATGGTGTGACTTTTCCGGCCACCGGGGGCTGGAGTGTGAGCCCTCAATGGGATCTTCCAGGAGAAAGCTGCTAAGGAGGTCACTCGGGGAGCTGTGGAGCAGGGCTGCACCCCCCCTCCCCCTGCTTTAACCTGGGGCCAGATTCATCACGCCTGGACATTACTCAGTCAGCCACAGAGAGGGACAGCGAGACCCCCTCTGACATTGGAGAGAGTGCAATCTACACAATCCCTCTAAAAGCTCATCATGGACAACATGAGGCCCTGAGCCGACTTTCTGACTGACCCTTCACGATGTCACTCCAACCAAGCATTTGAGCAGTTTCAGGGTTGTTTTTGCAGAGCATATGCTGCAGTGACCTCGGTGTATCTCACACGCTCACTCACACAGGTCAAAGCACAGTGATAAATTCCTAAACAGGCCATCAAAAGCACACAGAAACCTGCCTGTGACCAATAGGCATGGTGAGTGAGGAACGCACGGTAGAGGGGGGACCAACAGGCATGGTGAGTGAGTAACGCGGCAGAGACGGGGGACCAACAGGCATGGTGAGTGAGGAACGCGGCAGAGACGGGGGACCAACAGGCATGGTGAGTGAGGAACGCGCAGCAGAGACGGGGGACCTGACCAACAGGCATGGTGAGTGAGGAACGCGCGGCAGAGATGGAGGACCAACAGGCATGGTGAGTGAGGAACGCGCGGCAGAGACGGGGGACCAACAGGCATGGTGAGTGAGGAACGCGCGGCAGAGACAGGGGACCTGACAAACAGGCATGGTGAGTGAGGAACGCGTGGCTGAGACAGGGCACGTCACTCTTTCAGCAGCGAGGCTCCTTACTTGAGGCTCTCCTGGGAGCTGGAGGAAGAGCGATCGGACTGCGGCAGGGACACGATGCTGTCCGAGTTCTTCAGGTGCGACTGCAGGGCCTTCTGATAGGAGGCCTCCAGAGCTTGGAAGAGGTGCTCTGCCTCTCTGCTGAAGTGTCCGTGAAAGCCCCAGTAACACCTGTGGGAGCGGGGAGTATAGCCTTAGCCGGGCTTCCCAGCAGAGGGGCAGCACTCTGGAAACAAGGGCAACCAACGGAAAAGCTAATGCCCCTAAAAGTGCACAGACGCCTCGACAGACTAAGGGGAGATGCTGCCTTACAGCATCCCTGTGATCAGAAGGGATACAGCGCAGAGTAAAGGTGCTTCTTTAAGCCACTAAGAGCAAAGTGACCAAAGTGACGGACAGAAGAATGCTCGACATTCAGAAATCCACGACATGACATGAGAATACGGGCTCCTTCTCTTTGTGAAAAATACGAAATAAAGATGAGAAAGACTTACTTTCTGGCCACGGATCTTGCCTCGGAGTCGGCGTCATGGATGCCCTTCTTGATGGTCTCTGTGAGGACGGCGACGTGCCTGGGGGAGCAGGGAAACATGACTAGCGGCTGGGTTCACGGGGCAGCAAGCGCGCCGCCGCGCCTGGGATCTGGCTGCCGTCCCGGAGTCGCCTTTACATCACAAAGCGGCTCCCAGCGCTGAGAGGGGAAGCAGCCACAGTGGGCGCCTTTTAAACAACCGGGGGCCGGGTTGCCGTGGAAACTGGTGAGACGTGGCACTGACAGCTCCCTCGTTAGTCTGATGCACACGGGCTCATCAGCTGCCCGGCGAGGCAGGGCTCTAAATGCCGCTGGTGGTGAGCAGGGCGCAACCACACACACACACACACACACACACACACAGAGGAGGCGTGCAGTGTTGCTGTGACAGCTTCTCGACCTCCTGAGTTGCTACTGCAACGTTTCTGAATTTCACCTGTTATTCCTTTACTCTGATATCAAATAAAACAGCCAAATAAAGACTGAATGCAGTGCTAATCCAACCACATAACCACATCTCAATCCACACTCTGCTGCTGTACAAAAAGTGTCAATGGATCAGACAGCAGCAGAAATACCCAAGTGACACGCCTCCCCTTTCTGAACTCTGTGATTGGCTGTTGACCCATGGGGGAACAGTATTTCGAAGCCATTGGCGACGGGGGCCTTACCTCTCCAGAGCATGTGTCTGCCACTCCTGCAGCAGGAGGTCTAAAAACTCGTAGCAGCGCCTGCCAACAGAGGGGTGGCAACAATGACTGGGGATTCAGCAGAGCTTTGGCGCGCCCTAGGCAGCGGCGAGGACCCGGCGGCCTTACCGTCGGACGGCGACAGACTTGGATGTGCAGTTGCTGGTCATGATGGGAATCAGCCGGGGGTAGTGCGTGTGCTGGACGAGAGGAGGGACACATCAACCACTGGCCTGACACCCTGGCGTGACATCAGTCCCGGTCTGGGGGGGGACGTGAAGATGCCCCCCGCCCCATGACCGACAGCACCGTCTATCCAGAGAGAGGCCCTGACCCTGTGATGTGTGCTGCCAAATCTCCTGACCAGACTCATGCCTGTGAGTTTTCTACCTTAATGGAAAGATGAGTCACCTTCCCTTTCAGGAAAGAAAAAGCTGTGAAACCTCGAGTTTGCATGGTGCAAGCTGGACCTCTGGCAGACCAGCAGGGACAGGGTGTCGTTATTAAACGCAAGAGGAGGGAACAAACGGGGGCCTTCACTGCTGGAGCTCTGGGGGAATCCCCACCCCGGAACTCACGCGGATGATGAGCCGGATGGCAGCCACGCCGGACGTGGCCATGACTTTGGCACTGTTGGGGACGAGGTTGAGCAGCGTGGGCATGATGGTCTCGGCGCCGTGGTCGAAGCGGATCCCCAGCACGGAGGACAGGTGCCTTGTGGGGAACCAGAAAAATGAACCACTGTGAAACCGCTGACGGCTGTGTTTAGTGCAAGTCCGCACGTCGGTGCTGAGAAAGGCCACCGCAAATGGCGACATTCAAGCATGCACTGCGGCCGGGGCCATCCATCAGGAGGATGCTCTTTACGTCCACCACTATTCTACACTATTCACGTCACCGCGCCTTGACTGTTATGCTCCATTAGTGGCAAACGAGAGAAAATTTATGAGGCTGGACTCCATCCAGGCCTTGTGAATACAAGTGCTTCCTATACGAACGAGCCTGGACCCATAGCAGCCCTTTAGCACAGTGTGGCTCCAGTGTGAGACCTTCCTGTGCAAAAGTCTCAGGCAGTCCAAGAAAATGCTGCGTAAGTGATCTTTGCATTGGTGTAACATTATGATATAATGTTTGTCAAAATGTCCCAAACCTTAGTGATTTCAAAACCACTCCTGAAGTCTCTCCAATACTCGCAACAACCAATACACCCACGTATTCTTTGACTCGACCACTAGCGTACCACGTTTGGCTAATCAGTATTAATTTAGTTAACTAATCGACTGAGCTGGTGATGAAATTTAACACATGCAAGGTGCCCCTGAGAAGAGTTTTGGGAGCTGTACCATCTAGCCAGCCAATTAGATATCAGTAACAGTTTTAGAAGAAACTGTTGTTTAATGTTAAATTGTGTTTTTTTCTTGACACTCACTACCCAGATAAATAGCCATAAGTGGCTTTCGCATGGTATTGTATGTCCATTCACACACAGAAAGCAGGCCCCACTCCCCGAGATTAGCCACCTACCCCAGCGTGATGCAGGCCTCCCGCACCACCTGCGAGCGCAGGTCTTTGGCCGAGAGCTTAAAGGCGGCCTCCAGGGGGCGGAGCTGCTGAATGAAGCCCTCATGCTCCGCCGCGCCGGCCAGGAGGAGGGAACGCACCTTCTTCAGCTGGAGCGGGGGAGACGACACGGAGAGAGGGTCAGCGGCTGCTTGCCTCGCCATCGCCGGCTGCCTCCTGAGCGCCCCCTTCAGGCCGCACAGCCTTTTCATCTGGCCAGCCTTACCGCGGAAACCCGCTGCTCCCAGTCGTGCTTGTCGTCAGACAGGACCTCCCGGATCTTGTTCAGGGATTCTTCCAGCTCCCGGTTGGAGTAAATCTGTGGAGAGTAAAGACTGAGAGTGAAGAGCACTAGAACGCTCACCTGACAGTAGGGGCAGGAGAATTCACCAATTAGATATAGGGGATGATTAGGAGGCCAGATCTGATAGGGCCACAGTGGGCAATTTTAGCCAGGACTCTTTTGAAAGATGCCCATGGGATCTTTTATGAGCTGAGAGAGTCAGACGGCCCCATTTTTACGGCATCCGTCATTGCACTGGGGCACTGGGCCCCACAGTGACCACAACCTGGTGGCCACACCAGCACTTCCTCCACCTCCGCCATGGTACCAAAGGCTCCTCAGGCGGCAGAAGCAACAGTGACAGTCCAGCATGCATACCTGCACAGTAGGCACATCCTCAAAGGCGCGGATGAAGTCCTCCTCATCCACCGCCCCCGCGCTGACCCCCTCCTTCCCTGAAGAGGACACAGGGTCACCAGGCGGTCAAAGGGCAGCACTGAACAAGAGGCACCTCGAACCCACTCCAGAGAGGTGACCATAACCCTGACTTGTCCTCATTCGAGGATGGCCAGAAACAACGCTCAGCTTCACAAAAAGAAATAAACAAAGGAATATATCATGTCCTTCTTCGATAAAACAGCGTATTCATCGCTTTATATTCCAAGGGCTGCTAGATTTCAAAAGGCTGAAAGCTGCCCTCGGGATTTCACTGAGTCACAGAGCTCAGGCAGCTGCCTGCTTTTTAATTTGTCAGGGGCGTCTCGCTGTGCTGGCAGCTCGCTGGCGGGACTGAGCCAGAGCCCATGGCTCCCGGCGCAGCGCCCCCCAGAGGAAACGTCGATAGCTGCGATGAAAGTAAATAAGTAAAGAAGGAAGGAGGGAAGGAAGGAAGGAAGGAAGAAGCCATCCAGCCAGCCGCTGGGCATGCTAACATTATAGAAAAGGGCACAGAGCAGAACACGGAGCCCCCTCCCCCCGACCATTACCTGGGGCCTTGGGACCAGCCGCTGGGACAGGCCTACGCACGGAACTCACACACACACTCCTACGCCCACCAGGGGGCGCCTTGGAGGATGAGGAGGAGGAGGAGGACCGGCCTCCATCCACAGAGTCTTCATCGTCAAAGTTCTTGTCTGTACAGAAAAAAACCATGGGAGATGTGCTGGTTAGCGATATGTGATACAATGGTGGGTTATGCCTTCGGAGGCACACGGGGGCGCCGCTGAGCACTCGCCCGGTTTGACCTTTGCTCTTTTTACATGCTGAAGGGCAGAGCCATGCCTGAAAAACCCCAGACTCCCAGTCGACGGTCCTGGGTCTGCATAAATTATTTACTCCGTTAAGAGACGCAACATGAGTGGCCCACAATGAGGCCGGTGCAGGGTGTGGGGGTTGGGGAGATCAGCTAGGCCCACCATCGATCGGCCTGAATTATTCAGATCCTCCCTCGCAATGAGACACGCACGTACGTGGGGCGCGCGAGGTTACTGCAGCAGCACGCAGCTTGCCATGCGGCTCGTACTGCCCCAGCTAGAGAGACGCACCGCACAGCATACCTGCCCGGCCCCCAAGGAGAAACACGGGCGTCGCTCTCCACCCAGCACAGCACACCGCGAAGAGGTCAGCCGCTCCACCTTCCTCTCTGAAGCCCGAAGATGCTGAGAAACCTGCTGGGATCTGCTGGCATGTCCCTGACTACGAGGACGTCCCGGTATAGAGCATCCCCCGCACGCCCTCTTTAAACATTACCCCTCGCCGAGAGTGTGGACGGCTTACAGGAGCAGAGGTTTCTGCAGACCAGCTTCCGGAGCATTCTGCTAGGTGCTGTGGCTGAGGTCCATGTGAAGGCTGCCTCGAAATCGCTGTCATGCCGCTCTCTGCTTTCCAGCGCGAAGCCTCACAGAGCCGTACAGGGCAGTAAGTCTCTGCTGATCTCACAGGACACCCCCCCACCCCCCAGTCAACCAGAGGTGAGCCGACAACCCCACCCCCCCAGCCAGGGGGGCCAATCCCATCCTTCCCATCCGGTCCCACGGGGGTCGGCAGCATGGAGAAGTCGGCAGCCATGATGTCACGATGAGCCACCGCTTCGAAAACTGCTCATGATGAGGGAGTGAGCGAAGGTGCGCTAATGTCAGAGCTCCACCAATCAGAGCGCTCCAGAGGAGTGTCCGTAATGCCTGGGCATTCACTGTCAGTCTGGATGGCCTGTCTCTCACTGCTACTGGGAAGACTGATGGAGTCCTGTATCTTTATCTGAAAAGAAGCCAGTCTGATGCATGGGGAACAGCCACCAGCTCCTAACCCGCAGCGAGCCTGCCTGCATGTGTGTGAATGCACATACGTGTATCAGCCCTCACTAGCATGTACCAGGGTTTCCCCCATTGATATCATGTTGTTTCCTAAAACACAACATAATTCATTTTTGGGGCTTCAAACAGCGGAAAGGATAACAAAAGTAATTAATTTTATTAATGATCCCAGATAGCACTGCTCGGTAAATGGTTGCCATAAATGCCAAGTGCATTAAGCAGCACATGGGGCAGAAAGCATCCCACGTGGGCGGAGTGGAACTGATCCTAGAGTGGGGGGGGCAGAATGCATCCCGAGTGTGAGAAATTTATGTTAAGTAATTTTTTAATTTTATGTTAACTAACTTATAAATACCCCAATATTTCCATCCATCCATTCATTCATTCATTTATTTTCCAACCCACTTATCCTAACAGGGTCACATGGGGTCCGGAGCCTATCCCAGAAGCCACAGGCACAAGGTGGGGAACAACCCAGGATGGGGGGCACACTCACCCACCAGTCTCACACACACAGGCACACCAGTCAGCCTCAGCATGTCTTTGGAGGGGAAACTGGAGTACCCAGAGGAAACCCCACAACGGCACAGGGAGAACATGCAAACTCCACAGATATGGAACTGGACAGGATTCGAACCCCGGTCCCAGAGGTGTAAGGCGACAGTGCTAACCACCCCACCCCACTACACTAGTTATTACAACAAAACACATTGCTGCATCTGGAGACTCTCCAGTACTGTGCTGCGGTAGCATATTAAACAATGCAATTAGCAAATCACAAAGGCTGCGATTTAGGATATGCATTATACAGCACATCTGACCCAGAGTTTAAAACTGTCATGAGAATAGTTTTGCTAATTCATTCCGTCCTCCTTGTGTGAGAGTCAGTCTCACCAGTCAGAAATGCTCTTCGCGTGGCGGTCATGCTCACCAATCAGAAGTGCCGTGCTCCTCGCGTGGCGGTCATGCTCACCAATCAGAAGTGGCCCAAAGTGACTGCGTATCCGCCCACAAAGAACAGAGACGTGAAACCCAAGGAAAATATTACATGCGCAGTGCAAAACAAAATATAGGTTCCGCTGCTGAGCCGTAAGTGAATTAGCTACCTATCTAATAGTCAGAGATTGTTCACAGAAAGGTCCTATTGTTACGGGTCCACGCAGCATTAGCCACAAGATCCCTAATTTTTTTTTATTAAGTAGTTTTATGTGTAATTGCTCTCTGCTGCTTTGACCCTTGTGTACATGGGACTTTCTGGAAGCACTTTAGAAGTCAAGGTTAGTCAATGCCTGATATATGCTGCTGATTTTTTTTCCTATAATTGGACGTTTCCCCCTATTTCTCAACTTAACATTTACTGAACACTGACTTAGAACATAAGTGTGAACTTAAATATAAATAGGGTGACCAGATAATCCCTGTCATTACAGACACTTTGAGCTACATCAGGTTTTACAAACTAGTTTAAACCCGAATGGCTCCTTTGCTCGGCCAAATAATTCTTTTTGTGCTTTGTGCTGGTTTGTTTCCTTGATTGAAACTCATCCAGCTGTTTCACAGTGACACATGTATGATAGGAGACTGACCAATCAGCACACAGCAAGCACTTCAGTCCTTCTGATTGAAATGGTAGTTTACAAACCCCATCCTAGCTCAAAGTGTCCGGGATGACATGGATTATCTGGTCACCCTAAATATAAACAAACTATATAAACTTAAATAAACGCACAAAACTTCTCTGTCAGAATGGTTTTAATACTCATCTTTAACATTACCTGTAAGCTACAGCAGGTTGACGGCTCGCTATCGTTACACCATTTCCTGACGGTTCTGTAGGCTATTGGCATTTTCTTTCAAAGCAACACTTCATAGCAAACCAGTTAAATATATAGGTCTTTGAATGATCACGGGCCAGTTGCACAAAACACCTTAAGTTTTCCCCTTAAGTATGATACTGCCAATGACATTAAACATATTTTGCGTCTGACAAATATATAAAAAAATAAAAACAAAAGCAAGATTTCCACCGGTGGCAACTTATTAGAAGTTACGCAAAAGTGCGGGAAAGAGAGAGAGAAGCAGGCGAACAAAACCTGAGCAGATGGATTTATTTTTGTATCTCAGTTACATTAGATGCATTAATGAATACCCTTTCCTGCATGTGTCTACATATTTCTGCATTGAAAATTTGATCGAATAACCGATATACTTCTGTCTCTGTCTTTTGGCTGGTACCGGTGGTGAAACTTACCAGTGCTAGCCAGATT
>JAODKM010000034.1:4791571-4805303 GCA_026780845.1 Petrocephalus sullivani
GTGGTATGTGTATATATATGGTGTGTGAGGGTACCTGAGGGCTGGCAGCCTCTGTGTGTGTGTGTTTGTGTGTGTGAAGGTACCTGAGGGGAGGCAGCCTGTGTGTGTGGTATGTGTGTATATATGGTGTGTGTGAGGGTACCTGAGGGGAGGCAGCCTGTGTGTGTGGTATGTGTATATATATGGTGTGTGAGGGTACCTGAGGGCTGGCAGCCTCTGTGTGTGTGTGTTTGTGTGTGTGAGGGTACCTGAGGGCTGGCAGCCTATGTGTGTGTGTGTGTGTGTGTGTGTGTGAAGGTACCTGAGGGGAGGCAGCCTGTGTGTGTGGTATGTGTGTATATATGGTGTGTGTGTGTGAGTGTGTGTGAGGGTACCTGAGGGGAGGCAGCCTGCTCCATGATCTTCAGCAGCAGAGCCTGATCTTGGTCCCTCACCTGGTCTTTCGCATCTCCCAATCGGTCTATCAAACTGGGCAGCACTGGCACAACAAAGAGACGTGGGGTGAGCCTGGGGGCATCAGCAGCCCTAACCAAAGTGCTGTCTCCAGGAGAGAGACTCCTTACCTGTGCCGATCTGAGCTCTGAAGCGATCTTGTAACCTGGTCACTAAAGCAGACAGAATGTCCATTCCTAGTAAAGCCACCTTCACAAAAAAGGAACAAAAAGATGTAAAAATGTGGGCATAATCATTGTGTTTGATAACTATTTAAAGAAAAAACTATTTAAATCATTCAAATAGTATCAATTAAACGTCGCAAAAGGATGTTGCAAAGGATTATGGGTAATACAGCGTCTCATCGCTTTAATCATAGTTCACAAGAATAGCATTTGCTTCCTGTAGGATTTTTTTTACGAACACATGATACCAAGATTTGGGGAAACCGCTAAAGAGAATTCAGCCGTTCTTGGGCAGCAACCCTGAAGCAGATGCGCTGTGCTCTTTAAGCGCACTTCTTGCGCTGGTGACGCCGTTAACCTTCCTTGTCTCGGGGTGACACGGGCTGTCCAATGAGCGTCTAGCGAGGACATCCCTGCTAACACCACAACGACACATCACGCACCCCCTGAGCGGCGCGTCCGCTCAGGCACCGGTGCAATTTTTGGAACCCTTTATCGCGGGTTATTAAACAAAAAAGCAAATAACGAGTTAAAAAGGAGAGCTGATGTAACACTGCCACCTTCCGGTAGAAAGATGAACTGCTCTTCCATGCTGAAGGCTTCATTAACGTATGATTCGGTACGTGTTTTCGCGAATAGAGGGCGTGTTTTGTTTCTATTTCTATATATTGGTTTCGCTGACTCCATGGAGAAATTCCATAATATGTAGTATTCGGAAATCTACACTGTTTTTGTTACCTCGTTCACTTCATACACAGGGGTCCTCAAGACTGTAGTACACAGACATTGCCTCACAGGAAGGATCACCAACATGCTACGCTGCACACGTGCATGCCTGCTGTCGCACCACAAGCACTTCTCATTCTGAATGCGCACATGCTGGCCAGCCCAGACACAATGTGAGACGCTTTGTCTCACTAAGCACCTTTATTCACGTCTCTCACTCTCTCTCATACACACACAGCTTACAGAGTCACATATGCACGGACCTTCCTCACACACTGGAGACGGCTGTCAGTCCCATGCCCGCCACCACACCCCCCATAGCTTCTGTCTGGCAGCTTGCCGTGCCCGTCTCCTCAGCCGTGCGCCATCTTGTCCTCCTCTCCCCACCCACCTGCCCCCCCCCAGTCTCAACAGATGGGTAGCTCGCTGCCCCACCCCCCAGCCAAAGCCTACCCAATAGTTACTAACAAACGCGAAGCACAGCCTAGCTATGTGAAGCTGCCACCCTCACAAGGCTCTGCTGGAGGTTTTATTTAGCTTTTCTTAATTTTCTTTTCACATCAGAACACTGCAAACTAGCCCCACATGTAATGTGTGGCATTTTCCCACCTCCATGTGGGTGAGCACATGGGAAAGTTACCAAATACTGAAACACAGATGTGACCCAGCTGATATTATTGGCAAAATAAACTTGCCCCAGTCAGGGAATGACCACCTCTCGGCAGTTCCTGTGCAAAGCCACCCCAGAGAGCAGCATATCCAGGCCAGCCTGCTGTCTGGCCTTGAAAGGCGAATTCCTGACCACGCAGACAGATGGGAACGGAGCAGTGACCTGCAAAACCACTGGACTTCTCAAATTAGCCAGAAGCATGCAGACTGCTAACCATCCCCATCCACAGCGACACCTTAACATCACTGCAGCAGCCCATCTGCCCCTATCAGGTCCCAACCACACTCCTGCAGGAGTGCATTCTCACCAAGGTGCCATGAACCCCAGCCACAGGCCTCACCTCTCTGCTAACAACCCAAAGCTTTTCCCACAATACACTACTCCCCCTGACTCAGCAAGAGAGCAGCAGAGAGTGTGCCGCGAACAGGCCACGGGGTCTCACTTGTCAGCGGCACTAATTACACAAGAAGCTTCCCTCCAAAACTGAACACCGGTTTGAGTTATTTTTATTTTTATTTTTCAAACACACGGAGCCGGAGCAGACCAGGCCCTGCAATGTGCGACAGGACTGGGAATGCTCAATAACAAACAGATTCCTTCTCTGAGCAGTGAAATGAAAGACAGACAAGTAGCCAGGCGCTCCATCACTCCTCTATTCGCTAAGAAGGGGCCGTTAGATGGACGGAATACTGAGGGAATACTGCAGTCTGCCAGCAGGTGGCAACGTCACTTACAAGCTAAAGTAAATATTTATTGAAGCCAGTGGCACAGTGGTGCGATGGTTAGCCCCGCTGCCTCATGCCTCAAGGGTCGGCGGTTTGAATCACACGTCTAACGATACGCGGCTGATGGACGTTTGTAAGCAGACCCATATGGCCGTTCGGCACCTCACAGCATCAGCTGTCGCGAGTGGGCCGCTCCCAGATTGCATGCCCACTGCGGCCCAGAACCAAGGCCATGGGGCACAGCACTTGTGAACGCATGTCATCTGACTCAGCTCGGCTCCCCCAGGCCCAAGGGCTACGGTGCAGGCGGGACAACGGGTGTCATGGGATTATTGCGTCGTCTGACAGTGCATCACGGTGCCGTAGGGTCAGCCTCCAATGGGGTTCGAGAGACGTTCAGACGCATTAGGCATTTCACGTCTGCATGTGCTGCTGCCTCTCCCTTACGGGAAGAGCGTCTGGGACACACTGACAATAGGGAGTCTCTGCGAGAGGGGGGCCGCCCACCCATGACCGTCCTGACACAGTCCCGCATCTGTAACCTGCTGGGCTACACAGTGAACTACAGCAGCCGTGCCGTGCTTACTGGCCCCCGACGCCAAATCCTCCAGCTGGCTCGGGCTATAAGCCCCACCAGGCATGTGCTTCCAGCTAGAGCAGGGAGTAAAGGAGCCCTTCACACAGGGTGCCACTCATCAGGGAGGGGAAGGCCGTGCCCAGGCCACGCCAGGGAAACATGAAGAGGCTGAGGGCTGGCAGCGCCCATGGGCCACAGGGCCGAGGGAGGCCCTCACACCTGTCCGTATTCTCTGAAATAGCTCCCCCGCCCCAAAATACCACACCTTTTATGAGCATTGCCTGCCTGGCTGCAGTCCCCCTATGCTAGCTGGGGGTGCCATAGTTTCTGTACTTCTATACTGCAGCCTGGCAGCTCACTGGCCCCCACCCCCATCATGGAGAGATGGTCTGTACTCATCTCAGCACGACCACAGGACCATCCAGACAGGGCTCAGCAAAGCACCCCCCACTCCCCCAGGGTGCCCTTATTGCAGTTATCAGCTCTCACCAGCAGGGGGGCACCTGGAGCAATCAGCACATCAGCACCATGTGAAGTGGCATGGGGGCTAATGTTATGGCTCAGCGTAACTCCGCAAGCTCCTACAGCATTTGCAAATGATGGAGGCTTTTTTTTTTATTATTGAAGGGTTACAATACAGCACAGGGACACCAAAAATATGCACACAGGCCCCTCCCACTTGCCTGCTGATTGGCAGTTTCTGCTATGCCCTCCCACACAGGTCCCACCCACACAGACACATCCCTGACACTAACATCCCGATTGGCAGTTCTTGCTATGCCCTCCACTAAATGCTCTACATCAGACAGGCCCCTCCCACTTGCCTGCTGATTGGTAGTTTCGGCTATACCTTTGCCGAAATGTCCTACATACAGACAAACCCCCTGTCACTTGCCTGCTGACTGACAGCTGCTCTCCTTTCATTTTACACACAGGCCACCAAACCTTTCCTGTCCTTCACTCATCAGTAACCTAATTACAGGACAGACCCAGTATGGGCCTCACAGCTAATCACCCCACTGGCTGATCTGGGGCTTGAGGGAGAGCAGCACGTGCGTATAACACATCACCTTGGTTGAAATACACACGTGGCTGTGCGGGAACGTGTCGGGGGCTAGCATAGCGAGGCCCTTCACCAACCAGACGGTTTGACACAACCAGCAGGATGCTAGGATACTACACTGAGCAACAGGGCTTCTGATTGGCTGAGCTGGGTGATTAATCATTATGTCAGTTTTTATTTGACTATCTGATGGCTCAAATAAATCAATCACTTTAATATGAACCTAGATGTATTTCTAATACTGCTTAGGATGGCTGCCTGATGTATTACTCCAATACCACCATCTATTTGCTTTATTAAGGGAAAGTGTGCTTTCTAAGAGGTTTTAAGAAGTGTACCATCCCGTGATAGCATCCTGAAATCTGGCTTTGTATCCCCAAACTGATATTGCTGCTGCATAGGGAAAAGTTTTTTAGATGGGATGTGAAAGTATTGAAGATGCACCGATCTGGCCTGGAGCAGTGACTGAAAAGGCGGCCTGTGTCCTTCGCAGGGGAATCACTGCACATCTTACAGCCCCGCTGTACCTTGCCTGGAGACCTCAGGGGAAAATGGCTGTGAAGCCGTGAACACAAGACAGGGACACTGTTTGAAGCTTTATTTTTATCATACACAGAGCAAAGGGAAGAGCGCACGGCCTCCCGGGGCTAAAGGGGAGAGCTCAGCGAGCACACTTCCAGAAGAATCCTCACCTTGGCATTACGAGGCACCAAGCTCCCTGCTCGGTCGAGCTAAAAGAGCATCCACAACCAGAGCAAGTTCAGGCCTGTGTGCTGAAACATACCAAAATGACACTGATAATGTCTGGACTGAGGAGCAGCAAAAACAGAGAAAGCTTCCATGAAAAAGAGGCCCACTGAGACAGAGACCAAAAACCTGAGCTGCCAAAGTGCAAGATTGCCTGGAAAAATGAGATCAGGACAGAATGGGCTCCGCAGGCCACGAATCAGAGAAGAGCAGGTGAGGGGTCGTGCCCAGCGGCGGTCCCCGCAAGTCTCTTGGCGCAGGCGGGCAGTCGGCCGCTATCACACCCAAACGATGAAAGATGTGCGTTTATAATTAGTGAGCGCGGGGCGACTACTGGCATGGCGATCCGAAGACACGGCAGCTCCTCCGAGGTGCTGCTTCCGTGCGGCGTGCCGCTGTCTCACGCCGCGCCGGCTGAGGGTAAAACGGGCTCCTTATAAGGAGACGGGCTTACAGCCAGCGGTGTGCGGGTGTCTGGCGGCCATTCGGAGACCTGCCTTCCCCATCGGCGTGGAGATGACGGCAGGCGGCTGCCGCACAAGGGAGGCAACGTGCTGGACATTTTCACTGTGGCAACAGGACGACCAGGGGCAGCCATTTTAAAACAGACTGCAGGTCCTCTGTTAGAAAGCAAGCCTACAGAAGGCCTGAAGGGAGGGTGAGCAATATCCACTTAGCTAGTCCCCAAAAAGGTGGGCCCCTCCACTGAACGAGCAGGACCGGGAGATCCCCAAACCCACTCTCATCAGTGACGTTCTTGGGGGCAGGGAAACCCTTCAAGAAGCTGCTGAAGACAACTGAAAAATTGAAGATCCCCATATCAGCTCACTCACCTACAGTCAGATCACCCAAACAGCAGCCTTCCTCTCACAAAGGACTGCAAATAGCTATCATGGCACTACAACGCATAGGGGGTGCCATTTCATCCACTGGGGCACAGCCAAGACCCACAATGCAACACTCCCCACCCCCCCCATCCGCAGCAGCCCCACAGCCGGTTCCCCAGCCCCATCGATCAGCTGCTGTGACGCAGCTGCCCCAAGTCTGCTGCCACTGCCGCAGGGGGCTCACGTGTGGGAGGGCTCACAATGCCACTGGCAGGTCAGACAGAATAAAATCCGACTGGGATTCAATGTAAACAGCCAGATTGAAAATGTAACTGATGCAGGACAAAGTGGCCTGAAATCCACACTATTCGCCCAATTAGTTATGACGTTTTGGAGAAACTGTTTTCTTAAACAGCACATACTATATGGAAGGGAGAGAGAACAATAAAAGTGTGGCGATAAATTCCACACTTCCACCTTCCATAGTGCTTATCCAGAGCAGCATCACACAGGAGCTGGAAACACCAGACAGACAGAACAACTTAGATTAGACGGGCTGACCATCAGAGGAGAGCATGAACATAGACAGGACAGGGAGGGGGACAGAGAGAGAGAGCCTGACCACCACTCCTGAAAGCAGAGTATGATTTTTACATGATACATTTCCCTGCTGTATGGTGTCTATGTTCAGTGTCGTCCATCTGTACTAGAGCTGAACGATTTATCGATTTCAAAATTGAAATCGCGATTTTAAGCAGTGCGATTAACAAATCGCAAAGGCTGCGATTCAGGACATGCATTATTCAAAACGTCTGACCCAGGGTTTAAAATTATCCTGAGAGTAGAGCTGTAATCGGGCCTTAAAAGCTAGGCTCAACAAGGCCCGAGCCCGACAGAATTCAGCCCGGGCCCGACCCAAGCCCATGTAAAATGATAGAAATTGAGCCCGATGGGACCCGGCTGAATGATTTTAAGAAAAAAATCTAATTGAGATTTATCTGATAGAAAAAGCAGGGGTACAGATTAGGGCTGAACGATTTTAAGATATCGAATTGTGATTGTGATTTCATTCATAATTTAATTTATTTATTTTTATAAACTCCGTTTTCACTATATGTGTATAAAAAAAACGAATTGAGCACAACTGTACAGCGCCGTTTACAAACGCGACACTTAAAATGTAAAAATACAAATTACTTTACCATGTTCGGGTTGCTAGAGAATTGTTCTGTGGTTTATTAGGAGTATGCTCTATATCATTTTTGTTAGAATAAATACATTTTGGATTCAATTAATACATTTTCAGTCTTATCTATGGATTAATGTATAGCGCAGTTCAGATATCAGTGTATGGTTGTGCTCAATTAGTTTATACAAATATAGTGAATACTGAACTTAGTTTAAAAAAAAAAAATTGCGAACAAAATCGCAATTCAATATTTTCTTAAAATATAATCTGTACCCCTGCTTACGTTCAGGTTTGCCTTCCAGGGACTTGTTCCAAACACTCCAGCCCATCCCTCCAATCCTCAGGAGAACCTGAGCTGCGGCACTGGGAGCTGTACCCTTCTCCTACAGCATGCATCCGCAGCCATGCTGCCACTAGAGCCCGTCAGCTCGCAGTCCGGCCTCCTGACCACCGCTCCTCGTGTGTGGCTTCCTGTCAATTTATCTAAAGCACCCACAGGCACTCTGCGGCATCAGAGCGGGAGCAGGCATGACAAGCCGAGCCGCAGAGAGGGGGAGCAGTAGGACAGCGGCAGAAAGGCCTGCAGAGGACTCGGCCTGATAACGTGGCTCACACGGCATTGCCGTGGCAACACTGTAGGAAAACTCCACCACAGTGACATTCCATTTCTATAGTTTATAAAAGAATAATGCAGCAGTGCATGGCCTGTTTACCATTAAAAACACCATTGATAGTATCCACATACATCTGCTTTATCACCCTGGGAGTGGTGAAGGGTTAAAGGAAGCAGAGAGGGGGACGCCCATGGACCAATGAAAGCAGACGGAAGCTGAGAGAGGCATCAGGCCCGAGAGCCAATGAGAGCAGAGGGATGCAGAGAGAGGCATCAGGCCCGAGAGCCAATGAGAGCAGAGGGATGCAGAGAGAGGCACCAGGCCTGAGAGCCAATGAGAGCAGAGGGATGCAGAGAAAGGTCATGCCCGAGAGCCAATGAGAGCAGAGGCGTCAGGCCCGGGCTTCGTGAATCCCAGGCTCATTTCCGACGACAGCATTCCCAACCACAGGCATGCAGACTTTCTTCAGCACCATCATCATTTCCTCTGCGACATCAAACACCAAACCAAACTTCAGCAACCTCAATATTCTGGGGTATGGCCACAAGTTAAATACACCAAAAGTGTTGGGTTAGGAGTTCAGCCCGCATCACCTAGCAAGCAGTAAGGAACGGCAGGTGCCCATCACACACTGTGCAAGACAACTGACTGGATGCCAGACCACGTTCCTTCTTCAAACACCATACCATGAAGTCAGCCAAGGCCACCAAGCTGGTCGCACTCTGACAAGCCCTCAACCAGACACCTGAGCATCCTTCTCCAATATAAAGGGACCAGCCAGGACTTGACACCTCAGAGCCTCTGCACAGCCAGAGTCATCATCAGGGAGCACATTGCCTCCGGAGCCAGTGTCAGGCCAGGGTCATGCTTTACATAGGCTATCAGGAAGGAGCAGCTACGATTCAGAGTCCCAGACCAGACATTAGCATCGATGCGTTAGCCGAGGCTTCCCCTCATCATCAATACCCCTGCGGAGTTTCTCTCAGGATGACCTAGAGGAGCCGGGTCTGGAACAGGACAAGCCGCCAAAACCAGCCAGCTCACGCTCCACCTGTCGCGACAAGCACTACTGCCCACAGCCATGCTCGTTTGCCGTGCTGTGACTCGGCCTGCTTTTGGTGCAGACACACCCCGAATTTTAATTAAATCCGCCAAACAAGACATAAGATAAGAGGGAATTTCCTCTTATGGAATTTAATGTCGTCCTGCTGTATCTGTCAGCCCCGCTGTCCCCCACTAGTGGCCAGACGTTAACCTGAGACCTCCACACGTAATCCAGCACAGCCTGAATGACAAGCCTGGCACAGGACGGCAGGAGGCTGCCTCCCATGCCACGCGGCCTGTCGCTGCCGGCAACAACGGCCAGGAACTGCAGGTCTCATACAGCCACATCCTATAAGCACACAAAGTAAATGAGCCTCTAAGCTGCTCACTGCAAAGATGGCTGCATTCTTAATTAAGCCTCCCCAAATCAATAGCAGAGGTTTCACTGCATCGCAATAAAAACGAAAATTAACAGCCAATTAGAATCGGAAAACAGTCCAAACTTAAATTACAGAGTGACTGTGGCCTTGTTTGCATATAGAGCCTGGCAGACAGATCAAACCCTTCAAATGAGGACAAGAATATGTGAAATTCAAGGGGTAAATCTCTCAGCGATCACACTCACAGAGCGTCCATGAGGTGCTCTGAAAGCCTCCTACTGTCACAGTCCAGATATACCAGCAAGGCATTCTGGGGCAGCCCTGTGCCATCCAAATCACACCCTCAAAGACCACTAACACCCCCACTCACTCCACATATCAGTTGAGAAATCTGCAGTCAGTGCCAAGTTCAACTACCATTAATGCCATTCAATCCATTTCCAAAACATTTTTAGATGCGTAAATACACACCTATTCCCCTCTCTCTAGTATACAACTTTAATCCCACAACAAAAAACACCTTACATATGGGGTCACAGATGCATTCATCATAATAAAGTCTGAGAAAAGTGTTCAGCCTTATATCCAGGTGAGCTTTACAAAGTCAAATCAAACTGAGCCTGTTCAGCTCTGACATTTAACAGAAATCCAGGTCCTGGTTCCACGCCAGGATGACCCAAGTCTCCCCTGCATACGCGATATGTTCCTGTTCTCTAAGAACACACCGTCATAGAGGCTCAAAATATTACACTGCACCAGCACCACATTTTTGTAAGAACTGGCCCCAAAGCACCTCAGAATGGGTGACTGGGCCAACTGGAAACAGCCCTTACAGGCAGCACACCAGTCAGCTTTTAGTGATGGGATCAGATCACCCCTGTATACTGATAAAGGGTTTTATCATCAGTCAGACACACTGCTTCTTGGGACAGTTAATCCATCCGGCTACATATGTTCTTCTGGGGTGCCCCCCTACCTTGAAGTTGCTGGAGTTGACCCAGGAGCTGGCGATGCCGTCCACCATCCTGTCCAGCACAGCCTGGTCCTGCTCCAGATCATGGGACTTCTCCTTGTCAGCGATAAAGTCTATGATCTCCTGGCCTACCTGTAGGCGTCGGCCCAGGTCCTTCTGCATCACCTGGGCCACGCAGTACTCCATGCCGGCCTCCATGACCGGGGGTGCTCGCGAGCAGAGCACAGCTCCTCAGCGGAGAGGGAGAAGGACAAATCCAACGTGTGTTTGTGTGGTGGCAGGCAGCGAGGAGCCCGGTGTTTGCCGGGATGTCAGCGGGAGGGCAGCGCTGTGGAGACGTGGGCCTGGGTATGGCAGCTATGTACCATGTGTGTCCAAGCAGCAGCTGTGGGTAAGTGTCGCCCCTCCCTCCTTCCCTCGCTCTCTCTCTCTTTTAAAAGAGTGTCACTGAGGCTAACAGCTAGCAGCAGTGGTAACCGGAGACCGCCAGACAAGAGCCGTGCTTCATAATTCAGGAGTTCATGGTGGCCAGGCAGTCCTGTGGTCAGGGCAGAAAGGCAGCTTATCAAAAGGGGAACTTTCACTCTTTAGCAGAGTAAAAACAAACACGCTGAATGAACAAGGCAGGCAGTAGGCATGAGATACGCTGCATACCCTGAAAGGTGAACATTCCCAGACATGCACATCAATATGTCACTGAATATTCCTGAGAGATAAGCAGCGAGAGGGGGGCCGCACACTGTGACCGGAAAGCCCCTGTTGGCTGTCCAAAGCCCCCCCGTGCTAGACTATTGCAGAACCGATGGCAGGTAGGAGCCAGCAATGAAGGACGTGATGCTGGGACCTCATGCAGGGAGACACCCCGAGGGGGGCAGGGTGCGGGAAGACACCCCGAGGGGGGAGGGGGCAGGGTGCGGGGAGACACCCCAGGGGCCGGGGCCGATTGCGGGGAGACACCCCGACGTGTCCGGCTGGGGAGCACCGCAAACCCCCCCACGCCACAGACGCCTGCGGCCCCGGTAAATGAGCCCAGCGCCCGGCGCCGCCACGCCTGCATTCCGGGTGAAACATACGTCTGCAAACGCCGTTACTGTCGGGAGGCTTCGGCCTCACGGTGCGCGGAGCGCTTACGGCCCGGCAGGCGGCCCCGGCGCCGGCCCCCTCGGGGTGTCTCCCCGCAATCGGCCCCGCCGGGCCGGATCGTTACAGACCGACGCCCGGGCGTTAGGAGCGGCGCTTATTAGCGGGGAGGCGGTGGCCCGAAGCGCGGCGCCCGGCTCGGTGCGGTGCTCAGTGGGGCTGCTGCTCACCCGGCCCGCAGGCGGCAGCCGGTCCATCCCGGACCCCCGTTTGCGCGGACGCGGCCAGCGAGCGCCGGGGCCCCGGCTGACGGGGACGGGGAGGCGCCGCGGAGCCCCGGCGCTGATGGCGAAGGGCGAGGGGCGGCCGTGAGGCGCCGGGGCGAGGGGCGAAGGGCGAGGCGGCGAGCGGGCCGGCGGCCGCCTAGCGGAGCGCAGCCTCGGGGTAGCGCGTCGGGCTCCGGCACTTACCGTCTCGGGCTTTGCCGCCGAAGCGGGCAGATAAACGCGGAGCGATCGGCGGGCGGGCGCGCGCGCTGGCTCGTGCCCTCGGCGGTACCGCGGCGGCGCTTCTCCCGGACCGCTGCGGCTGGACAATAATGGGGCTGCGGTGCGCATGCGCAGAGCGGGCGCGCCGACGGCGAGCGCGGCCCCGCGCAAGACGCGCGTGCACGGTGATTAATGCATAGGATATTCACGTACCATCATTTATCAATGCCTGAGACGAGTTTTTATTTTTTTAATATACAAAAACGCCATTAATGTATTCTTTTATTGCCGAATAATTCTAATAATAATATCATTCCAGGTCCCTAAAATGCAGTGCTTTCGAGTCAAGCGAAAATCTCCAACGACATTAACTTCTGTCTTCATTACGCGAATTTTAATTGCACTTGAGCCAATATAATTCCGTCAGCAGTTACCCTGCCTTGAGATTGAATTTCGGGATTACAAAAAGAAAACGATTACAGCACGAGAAAACATCTTAAAGTGACGTGCTTGTATGATGATTCGACGGGGCTAATGGGACGTGTCCTTGTTACAAACGACTGAGGTCTCTTCAGGTAGTTATATTTAATTATTCTATACTGAACGGCTGGTGCTTTTGGAAAGGAGAAACTTCGCGTTCCTCACTTTATCCGTAAGGTGATACAGCCTCCAGAGAAATTCCAATATAGTGATGATCATTTGATCTTTGTTATTGCAGAGGGACGGGTAATTAAAGCATTTGCTGCATTTTAGCACAGAAGGGTTTCAACAGCCAAGACTTTGAGGAATCCGTGAGCCTCCCCCTAAGCAGTATCGGTACGTTTTGGTTTAAGTTTCAACCCAGCGTGTTCGCGTTGTAATAGCACCACCCAGCGGCTGCGCACGTAAATACAACTGTTGATTTGCCCGTGAAGTAAGAACGTGTCAGGTCGGGACGTAGGCTCAGCATGGCAAGCCGTTTAGCTTTAGCTTTAATCCATTTTTGGAGGATATCACAAACTCAGTTCTAGCTAGTTAGAATGCACATTCTTGATATCAGAAATTCAATTGTAACTAGTCATAATGTGTATTTCTGATATCACAAACTCAGTTCCAACTAGTTAGAATGCTAATTCTCGATATCAGAAATTCAGTTTTAATTAGTTAAAATGCAAATCCCTGATACTGGAAATTCTATTTTAGCTAGTACGATTCAAAACAATTCTCATTCTCATTTATTTCAGTGGGAGTTGGAATTTTAACTAGTTAAAATTCCAATTACTGACATCAGGATTTCAGCTTTGACTAGTAGAAATGCCAACTGTTTATCAGGAATAGAATTTGAACTAGTTGAATATCCAATTTCTGATATCAGGAATTAAATTGTAGCAAGATAGAAATTTTAGTCATAACTAGTTCCAACTTGATAGCAGGCTTTTAAAAATATAGTAATAGTTAAAAAGCCCTTGAGCAAGGACTTGCAGGGGTGCTGTATGCTGCAGGACCCTCAGGCTTGCTCTCTCCTGTACGTGTCTGCCTCTCTCTGAGAGCAAGATGGGGAAGGTGTCCATTTGGTCAGAAGGTCACTGGTTCGAGCCCTGGCCTACAGATACATCTCCATTGGGCCCTTAACCCACTGGATAAATGACCTGACACTGCACTTAGACCCCAAGCTTCACTCTCAACTGCATGTATGTGTCTCAAAGGAGAGCATGATGAGTTATGCCAAAAGTAGCATTCCAGCATACTTGCATAAATGATAATCATTTATTCTTCATTATATATACAGAGCGGGGGGGGAGTCACAACTAAGTAAGACAAGCTTAAGAGAAATTACATTTCCATGTAAGGAGGGTACTCGACAGACTCCACATTTCTTTAATGTACAAACGACACAGTCACACCAAATAGCAGTCTCCCTCAGTCACAGTCCTTTAATGTACAAACAGCGCAGTCTCCCTCAGTCACACCAATCAGCGCAGTGTCCCTCAGTCACACCAATCAGCGCAGTCTCCCTCAGTCACACCAATCAG
>JAODKM010000034.1:4811144-4828744 GCA_026780845.1 Petrocephalus sullivani
TTTAAGCACTTATGTAAGTCGCTCTGGCTAAGGGCGTCTGCCAAATGCCGTAAATGTAAATGTAAATGTAAATGTAAATGTGCCTGATGGATGGTCTTAGGCTGGTGTGAATCGAGTGCACGGTGTTAATGCGCACAAATTATTTATATTGCACTACAATATACACACTGTCTCTTCATATAAGATGGACTGTAAATCTCAGTAGAAGAGGGGATCCTGCAGCTTTGGGGCCCAGCTGCTGCTGAGAGTGTGTTCTACTCTGTGCCTCAGATATGACATACCACCTCCAGCACTGTCACTTAAACATCCCTCTCAGGTGGCCCTGAATATCAGCTCTGGCGCTAGGTCTTAAAGATGCAGGGAAGGGAAATTTATGGCTGGACAGCCTGGGAAAGAGCATTTATTGCTGCTGCGAGATTCCTGATTCCACTCTAGGATCATGGTGTTCCAGAAAATGGTATAAAATGGTCAAAACCAATGGATGCCCCAGACAAGAGAAACATAGAACGGTCCGACCGAGATGCTCCCTGCGGAATGTGGAAGCCTGAAGGTGAACAGCTGAAGGCCCCCCGTGAACCAGCCATCGCAGCTGAAGGCTGCCATAAACCGGCCATCACAGCTGAAGGCCGCCGTGAACCTGCCATCACAGCTGAAAATGTGCTGACCTAGACTCTGAGTGCTGATCACGTAAAGCAAGGCGGTTTACCTGCTCATGTACATCTCTCTGTAAGTATATTTTTAACTGTAGTCCAGCTATTTTATTTACCTAGGACTGTATAATACAATGTATTCACATGGCCTTCTTCATGAATACTTTTTATAATCAACACAGCTTCTGATTTATGGGACGTTAGTTATTTGCATGAGGAGCACATTAAGCAAACTGGCTGAATGTAGACCCTTTGACTCCCCCTATAGATGGGCGAGAGGGAGATCAAGTGTTTTGTACAAAGAAGAGGGTACCCTGGAACCCAGATGAAGTCCAGGGTGTATGCAATGGGCTTCACTCCAGGTCACCATGAGCCACCAGTGATGTGATTAGAATAATTACACTGTAAACAGCCATAGTTAATTACCTTCACAGGAATACACAGAAGTGCCACAAAGCTACTTCATTAATACCATTAATAATAAGTAAGGACAAACAAATGTAGGAAATAAAGATTGTATGATACATTAGGCTGTTGTAAATATTTGTGTAACTTACTGAAATAACTTGTCATGGGGGAGTAAGCATAACAGCCACTGGATGGCTGAGGGATTGTGGGTCATCTTGGTGGTCGAATGCTGTTAATGGGCTGGGAGGCCCAGTGTGCCTGCTTCCCTCTGCCTTTGATGCAGAAAATGTTTCATATTTGGCCCGGCACTTGCATAGGAATAACAACAGGTCATTTAGACAAGGTCAGATGGTGGCTGAGTTGCTGTGAGGTCCATGAGTGTCATGACCTCCCTTGACCGTCCGATTGTTGGATGAAACGTCTGTCTTTCAAAGCCAAGCTGGGGACAGGACAATGCCTTTGTCTGTCAGTAACAGGAGGGGAGGGTATGTCATGGTGTCATATTGTCACTCCATTGTAGATGTTTCATGTATGGAAACAGGAATAACAATCAAAATATTTTAGATAAAACCCTGTGCGCTTGAGGGTGGGAAAGCTATGAAAAAGTTGCTGTGTTTTTCTTCCGGAAGCCAAACCCACAGGCTAAGCCTTGCCAGTCTGTTGGTGTGGTGAGTGTGTTTAGTCACTTTTACACCTTTTCCGTCAGCTTGTCTATTTGTCTGGAACATAACAGAAAATGCATGGAAGTCATCTCTGGCATATGCTGTGCAGTACCTCGGCTGCCAGCTGCCCCCTCACCCTCTCCTACTCCTACACCTGCTCCGGGCAGCAGCAGAAGCAGGACCCAATGACATTCTGAAGCTTTACAACCCCAAGGGTAGCATCATCAACATCTCCCCCTGCTGGAGCCCAACTACAAGCTGGAGGTGGGGGCTGCAGACTGTTGCACTGCTGCGCCATGCTAAGCTAACATTTACGCAGCTACAAGCTGGAGTAATGCTAAGCTAAGCTGACGTTTATTCAGCTACAAGCTGGTGTTATGCTACACTAAGCTAACGTTTACTCAGCTACAACCTAGAGGGGCTAGATGAGGACTGTAATAGTGAGCCTCTAGGTATTCTCCACCACAGTGGAAGGGCTGGCGCTATGCTACACTAAGCTAACATTTACGCAATTACAAGCTGGAGTTATTGTAAACTATGCTAAGCTATAGTGTGCTATGCTAAGCTAACATTATTAAGCTACAAGCTGGAGGCGGTGCCTGCGGACTGTGGCAGTGGTCCCTTAGGTATTCTCAACCATGGCAGCAGAGGTATAAGTATAAATCAGAAGTATAAATCATGCGGAGCTAACGTGTACTCAGTTTCACAGGTCACAAAGCAAATGAGTATATAAAAAATGAGTTGTTATTTTTGCCATTGTGAGAATGATCATCAGGTATGTAGTGTAATCAAGAAAACATGTCTGTAGTTGTGGGGCCCTCTAATTAATGGAAGTACCTTCATAGAGACAGAAACTTCAACACCTGTTCTATATAAACTTGGATTTTGTCGTCTTGTTTTGTCCTGTTGACTCCTCTGCTGGCCCCTGGAGGATGGGCTCCCCCTTTGGGTCTGGTTCCTCCCAAGGTTTCTTCCTTCTTTGGAGTTCTTCCTTGCCCCTGTCGCCTTTGGCTTACTCACTGGGGGGTCTTTATGTGACAGAGAAAATGTAAAGCGCATTGAGACAATGTAATGTTGTGAAAATGCGCTATACAAATAAAATTGCATATTTTATTTTAATGCGCTATACAAATAAACAACTGCAGATATACTTCTAAAAAAAGTGCAAGAACAAAGTGCAAGGGAACAGCATAATGTGCAAGGAGCACCTCTGGTGTGCTACAACAACTCTATTGTGCAAAGAGGTGCTTTTCACTCACTAGGAGTAACATCTGCGCTAAGACTTAATTCCATGCAGGCTGTAAGACTGTGAGACAAGAACAGTGCCAGGCAAGAACATGATGACTGACACGACTCGTGGCGCAGCCCACAAGCAACGTCGCTACAAGCCAGCCGACTTGGTTTTGCAAAAAATTTTTCCCATCTTATACTTGCCGTGGGCAATCATCAAACATAACAGGAAACCGCGTGCAAACGCATCGCTAGCCTTGACAACTAACCGAATTACAGATCTTAAGAAACAAAATAACAGATATGAGAAAACAGTTGCTAGGACACTATTCATTTATGTTTAGTTTAGATGAATAATTATCTTACCTCCAAATGTCTTTCCCATGGCGACAGGTTGTTGTATGCTATCCAATTTCCGGGAAATTTAGCGTCTCCCCGATAAAACATCTCCGACAGAATGTCGGCTTAGCGACATGAGCTAGATGGCGCAGTAACATGAATAACCAACAGATGCCGCTATTCGGCCTCATCATGATGCGGTCTTCTTTTACTGTCTATGGATGCGTGGATGCGGCAGGATTTTTATTTTTATTTATTTTTTTCCGGGTGGACGTAGTCAAGGCGGCCACTTTAAATATAAAGCGCTGCGGGAGACCCTGGCATCTGAGCTCATGTGTGATTGGGTTAAATTACCCAATCAAAAAACACGGCCTGCGTGTGATTGGCCTTCCTTTCTGCCCACAGACTGCTGAGCACCTGAGCTGGCTAGGCTTGTTCAAAGAGGTGTTGGAAAGCACATACATGCCATCGCCCTTTTACCACAAGAGGACGCTGTGCAGGACACAAGAGGAGTGCGAGAAAAGTTCCTGCAGATGAGGTGTGTGGACTCCTCTCGCTCTCCATCACTGCAGTCGCAGGAACATTCTGCACGGTGGTCTTATTCTGGAATATTGTCACTCTTAAGGCTGATTTCTAATTCTGTGTAGACTCCACGCCATCAGAAGCCTTGTAGCCACATATCCTATGCTTTAGCCTGACACCAGTAGTTACATTTTTGGGGAGGTGTGTGCCAAGCTGCGGTGTAGGATATGCAGCTACACCACGCCTATGCTGTACCGAAGCATAAATTCCACGCAGAAGTATAAATCAGCCTTTACATGTACATTTTAGTGCTTTCCGCTGATAGCTGACTTGTTAGCGGGTAGCCACTTAGCTTTGACATCAATCTGACCAGCTTCCTGGTGACCAAGGATGTACTGAAATGGACCTTTGTGTCTTGTGCCTGCTTTTCATACCACAGCTCCTTGGAGGTGACAGAAGCGGTGAGGCAATCAACCTCAAAACTCCCACCTTCGACAACTGGTGAGGCCCTGTCCCCAGCCACTGTAACCGTAACTGATACAGTGTCACACCCATCGCAAACGCAGTCCTTGGACTGGCAGCACCTGTGTCACACCGTCATCCAGGTTCCTGGTCACCAGCTGAATTAGAAGCCAAAGCCTTTTCCCGTTACTGTCATTAGTCTCCATGAAAAGAATTTTAACAAACGCATGACAAGGCTAAATGGTTCTCAGTGGGTTTGTTTAGCAGGCCACAAGCTCCTCCTACCTGAGCTCCCTGAGCTCTGTTTGGTTATACTGTCGTCCTGACAGCATTCATGCTCACCTCTGCCGTCTGCCATGACTTGGACCACACTAGCTACAACAATGCCTACCAGGCGAGCCAGACCCGAGCTGGGCTCAGACATGCCTAACCCCTGTGACCACAGAGAAAGCTAGTCAGCAAGGATCTGTGCCGTGACTCTGCCTTCCCTCTCTTTCTGAATTTAACCAGCTGATGTCCAAACACCAAAGCACATTATGTATGTTCTAATAGTTATCATACAAGTTAAGCAAACTATCTAATATTCTTATAAATAAAGAGGTTTCAATTTATACTTTCACTTATTCATCAGTCATAATGACACCAATTTCATGTGGAGTTTGAAGAACATAGTTCCTGGAAGCAGAAGGTGCACCACTGTGAGTCTCGGGGTGATTGCAGTAAGCATCCTGTCTTTCAGATCAATGTTCGCACAGAGCTGGCTCTCAGGTACAACGACATCTCTCCCCTGGAGAACCACCACTGTGCCGTGGCCTTTGAGATCCTGGAGAAGGTGAAGTGACACGGTGCCATGTTCTGTGCATGTGGTGCACAGAGATGCCGCATTTAGTCGCATCACTGTGACACATCACAGCAGGAAACATGCTTAAATCGAGGGATACGACCCATTTCCCTGTTCAAAAAATTACTGGATTTCTTCAAAGACTGAAGTTAGTTATAATGGATTATATGCAAATATTTGAATTGGTAGCTTTATAGTGAGAATAACACAATTAAACAAAGTGTCTAATTTTAGCACAGCAACAATGAGAAATGATTTTGGTAAATTACTGAATTATATTTATATTGTACTTATCCTGGCTTTTTATTTATACAGCCAGAAAGCAATATTTTTAGAAATCTATCAACTGAGCAGTACAAAGGGATAAGGGAAGGCATCATTAAGTAAGCTTAGTGACTTTTCTCATCCTAAGGCTACTCTCATCCTTTGAGTATGCTTGACTCTTCCTGCAGTAACTTCATAGTGGCTCCTCAGATCAGGCATAGCGAGGCTGTCCAGCTGGAATGAAGATAAATTCACATTGTGCAGTTATGCTATAGCTGGGACCCCTTAGCTGCTTAGACACTGGGGTGAAATCAGTCCTTTGATGTATAGTGCCAGTCAAATGTTTGGACACACCAAGCTGGATGCAAAGGACAGTGATAGAGCTCCACATGACCTAGCCACCTGACCTAAACAGAGTAGAAATGTTTTTGGAAGAATTTGACCAGAAAGTGAAGGAAAAATTGGCAAGTAGCATATATGGGACCTCTTTCAGGACATCTGGAAAAGCATCCTAGGAGGCCACCTCATGAAACTGACGTAGAGGGCCCAGAGACAGGATCACTCTTCTGACATCGGGATTTGAGACGACAACCTTATGAGTCCCTATGCCCCCCCAAACAAATTATTTTTGTGTTTAATGCTTTTTTTGGTCAGTGCGCATATGTCCTTTTATAGTTTTGATACCTTTAGAATTATTCTAAAATATAGAGAATAGTACAAATAAACCTTTCTATGGGTAAGTGTGTCCAAACTTTTGAGTGGCACTATACATCCTCCTGAGTGCCATTTCAAGTGCATCCTGGCGACCAACATGGCGAGGCACAACAAAATCCTGCAGAAGTTCAAAGCCCTCCTGCCTGCGTTTGACTTCACTAACAAAGACCAAATATACGTGGTGAGTGGTGGCAAGCGGACGGCACCAGGCATTGTTATACGACACGAAGAACAAACAGCCAGCATGACTCGCAGTGAAGCTGGCAGCAGGACAGCAATTTCCTTCATGTTGAGTGATATTAAAATGCTGAGCGCATTTTGGGCATGATACCATGTGGTGGTGTACCATCATACAGGTGTAATGACAGAGCCTCGTGTTGTGCTTCAGCTTTCTAGGAATCTCACAACACAGATCTGACATTATGGGTGCCTTATTTGAACCAACAAATGTAGGCACGTCATTGGCTATCTGAACCCATGTGGATGCCATGATCACTTCTGATAGGCCCACAGATGGCTGATGCACTTCCTGCCTCTTGCGTAGCTCATGATGATCACGATCAAGGTGAGCAACATCTCCAACAAGGTAAGACCGACGGATGTGGCAGAACCCTGGCTAGGCCATCTACTCCAGGAATTTGTTAACCAGGTGGGTGGCAGCTGGACACCGGGCAAAAGGGTCAGGAAGCAGGTAATGTGGTGCTGATGACCTGTAAAGGCTGCTCTTCTGGGGCCCAGGAGAACTCCACTGCAGCTGCAGTTTGTGTGCCTAATCTGAATTCACAAAGGTAAAATATTACACTGATAGTCCACATGTGGCTTTGAGTATAGCTGCCTGTATTAAATACAATAAAATACAGTTTGGCTGAAATTTTGTCTCCAGGATGTTCTTGCTGCATTGATAGTAGCTGACCTGGAACTAGATACCATCTTCCCCGTTTTCCCCTTGATACACAAGAATGAAGGGCGAGAGAAAACAAGACCATTCTTTGACGCAATACCGGCTATTTTCAAACAGACCACTAGAGGGAACCATGCCAGCTGTATGGAATAGCTGATGTGCTGTAATGCTCAGTGTAAATATCTGCTGCATTGCAGACTGTTGCAGGCTTACAGTTTGCAACCTGACCATCTTCAGTTGTTCTGTCATTTTCAGATGTTAGGTGACATATCTCATTTTACTGATGGCATGGACATAATCACCACCTTCCTACCTGCACCTTCCTTCCATTTTTCATGGATCCATCCCTGGAAATTCATGTGAACCTGTCCCTCTTTCTCCTGATCATCTCACCCTCCACCTTCACCTGACGGAGCAGTCATTCCAAACAGCACATACCCTTTTTTTTGCTTTTGTAATGTCAGCAGTGGTCAGTAATATTTGCTACAGTAACTGCTCAGCAATGCACATGAATGACAGGCTTACACTTAGACTGCCAGCTTCCTGACTGCACTGAGGATTGTTTTCACCTTTTTTTTATCAACAAAGCATCAAAGTGTCGCTACTATAATTATTTGCTACTATAGCAGCATTAGGTCTGACAAATTAACAGTACTTTATCCATCCAGCCATTTTCCATACCCACTAGTCCTGTAACACCAGCATTAATCTGTCCTTCACTGAACAGCTGAACTGTAATTCAACTTGGGCTGATTTCTCATTACTGCAATAATTCATGTTATTCCCGATCCTGTCTTGAGGGTGACTTAGTCAGCATCCACTCGGGTACTTGGTGCTCAGCTAGACTCTTGCATTAGAAACCGTCATCAGGGAATTTTAATGGTCTTTTTCTGGATGTTGCACATAAATGCATATAGATCACGAAACACTACCTGCCAGGTTTAACAGCTGAGGGAAGCTCTCTGATGTTCATGGTGTAAATGGTGCATGACTGGGCGCTATGGCTGCCGCGGGCCTGGCATCCACAGGCATGTACAGCAGTCTGTAGGGATACCTTTGCTGGCTCCCCAGAAGGTGAAAACCCAGACGAAAGTTCAGGGCCTCACTGTAGCAGCAGTGTATCAGCTTACTGTATCATCTCTACAGTCCCACTGGCAAAGATCAGCCAGTCCACATGACTGGGCTTAATTAAGTCATCCAATTATAAACTCCAGTTCCTCTACAGTACTGTAGTATTTACTGCTTGTTATTCATCACACTCAGCTTGGTGCATTTAAACAAGGGTGTAAGGTCAACTGCAGTTATGTCACATCTGATAGGTATGCATCATACATGAACAACAACAGCACAATCCATCCTCCAACCAGTTATTCAAGCTGGTGTTCTGGTAAACCTGGAGTCTCAGCCAGGAAGCTGAACATCCGAGATGTGATTCCAGTCCATTGCACGGCATAGAAGTACTACGTTATTTTGAAAGAAATGGCATCAAGAGTAGTTTTGGTTTCACGTGGTGTCTGCCTCCTCTGAGAATCTGACTTCATACTTTCTGTGAAATGTCTATTTCCAGAGTGACAAGGAGAAGCTGGAGGCTCCCTGTCACACCCTTCACTGACAGGGGCAGAGTGACCAAGCCGTCCTCTCAGGCCAGTTTCATCCATTTCATCCTCTTCCCCCTCTTCATTGAACTGCCCCCCCTCTTCCTGTCTGGAGGTTAGGGGGGCCCCTGCCATCCATGGGGGCAGTGTGCAGTGCCGATGGTCTACATAGGTCCTCACCAGCCTGGTGTAAATGCCATGTAGTCAGCATTCGCGGTTGAATGGGTAATGATGGTTTCGTGGTATACAGAATTGTAGGACGGGCAGTTGGTCACCTTTGACCAGATCTGAATATTCACTCCATCTAGCTACTACAATATTATTTATTGGTCAATGAAATTAGTGACAGTGTTATGAAGGCAGCCATCGCAAAATGTATTTCCATTTCTTTGTTGGACCTTTTGGGGGGGAGGGTACATAATTCAATCATATTCCCTGCTCTGACCCTTGTGTTCCCTAGCAACATATCATCCACCCTGTGCAGAAGGCCTTGGACTACTACGCCGAGATGAAGAAGGCTCTGGAACAGGAGAAGCAAAACTGGGCCCAAGGGGACGACAAGGCAGCCAAAGCGGCCAAGGTGAAGGAGATGCTGAAGCCCGAGTCAGAAGCTCAGATGAAAGCCAAGAGGGGTGGCTCCGGAACCACTGTACTGTGATAGCCTCCTCCTAGAGACCCAAAGGCAGCAAGCTCCTTGGCATTACAGAAAGATCATGCTGAAGATGTAAATATTATTCAATATGAATATCTGGGCTTTGAATTTTAATATCTGTTCCACTTTGAACAATGGTAATTATCCACAAGCCCCTCGGGCTCATCCTGTGTTATAAAATGGGAAAAAAATCAAATAAACTCCATAAAAATTATTAGCTATTCGCTTTAAAGGCAGGCTATGTAGAGACTAAAAGTTTAAACTGGAGAGTCCTGTACAGAAGCAAGATATATCACAGAGGAGTAGCCAATATTACATATTTAAAAGTTACCCCACTACTTAGTGTAAGTGATCATAATGGACTCAGTTTAAATGGTTCACGCATTGACCATGGTTTGTATAAAACCAGTGGGATAAAGGAGTAGTTGAAACAGACTGTTCTGGTATTCGATTTGGGACTACAAGTGGGAGTCAGACAGACAAAAGGGGCGCCAGTGAGCACCAGTACCGGCTGTGTCAGGTATCCCTGTTCATTAATTAGATAGGCACTCGTTTGAGGTGACTAAGATTACTGATGCCTGAGCATCCCACCAGAAGAGATTAAATGTAATTGATATGTTACACAGTCTGCATTTACACAGTGTAAGAGCCTGGCCTACAGACTTGTCTGTATAGCCTTGCTAAGAAGAAAGGCTATGGGCTCATAAGAGACTTTCCTGAGTGCAGCCCAGTTTGCACACATGTGGAATGTTGTCCTGGAGTGCATGAAATCAATCATGAGCCATGAAGGAAACATGCCTTTTTCACTGGTCCTAGTGATGTGACGATAAAGCACGTGACATAAAATCCTCCTAAGGAGGAACATTTTTCGCAGACCGCTACACCAAACACCACGTGACAGTATTTCCATCTTCTATAACATGATCAGGAGCCCATGCGGATGCCTGACTACAACACCTGCCAGTTTCACGGCCAGGTTTTTTCATGCCCGTTCACCCAGAGAAGAGTCACCAGTGGTGCCATTCCATACCTCCAATCAAAGACAACCCTAAAATGAGGTCACCTCATGCGGGTCAGGCAGTGATGCAGGACTTCAGTATATCCTATGATGAATCATGAATGTCAAAATGAAAAGAAATAATGACAAATGATGGCTGACGGTCTTGGGCATTGCTGTCAGTACAGCATCCTGGCATTTTTACATTACCATCGAGGAGATGGAAGCATTTAGCAGAGAGACGCAGCTGTGTCACTGACGCTCACCTACACTCCAGAGGTGGTAGTAATGCTGGTAATACTGGTAATACTGGTAATACTGGTAATACTAGTAATACTGGTAAGACAGGCAGCTCCTTGGAGGCAGAGTCGGCATACAAAGGCCGCAATGAGAGAGGGAGACCTGTTACGGAGAGGCTTAGACAACAGTACTTCACATTTGTGTTTTTTAAATGTACAATTCACAATATCTTACATGGAGGAAATATGAACTTTCTGTAAAATACAGCAAAATATACTTAGCAGTTTCAGATAGAGGGACATTTCAGATGCTGAATTATTGACACATTATAAATATATACAGTGCTGCAGACTGCAGAAGGGTATGTGGTTCTGATCTGCCAGACGCTGTGACTCAGCACCTGGGTTGTGACACCGTGTTTTCCGTCTTTCAGGTAGACTGTGCTTGACACGGTACATAAATATTGCTATAAACCATCTACAGTGTTTGTGTAACATGATTCCAAAGAAATATGACTCTAATTGAATAAAGCCTTCTTCAGTAGTGGTGAAGACCAGCTGCTAGGAATCAAGACTTTAGTGCAATGCTATCTTGCTACGATATACTTGTGTCCAAAACAAAAATCCACACTCAGAAATTCCAGATGACAGAGACATTTAGGGGAAAACAAACAAGTGTTCAAATGTAAAGTGTTTGATGTCACTAAATGAAGACTGTGATCTTATGTCAGTGGAGAATGAAAACGGGGGATTCTCATAAAAAACTGAAAAAAAGAAACACTCCATTAGTTTCAGAGACAGAGAAACATGTCGAAGACTGTGCAGTGCTTCCTGGCCACAAGCCGGGCAGCACGCTGGCCTAGCTGACCTTGGGTCTGACGTGTAGCACAGATACACACAGACTGCAATAGAAGCATGTACCATACATCACCCCTGGGGGGCCTCAGCCCAGGTTATCTGTGAGCGCTAATGCAGGAGCAGCTAGATTAAGCCTAACCAGCCCTGAGCTTCGTACTTCCTGCAGGTGTTTGGCTTCACCACAGCTTGCGGTAAAGTGAAAATGGGTGTGAGAAGTGCTACCTGTCCAGCTTGACGGGGGAACGTGGGCTGGTAAATCTCATGGTAGATTTCATTCAACAACGGAGAAAGAAAAACGGTTCTTTGTGAATAAGCTACATCCAGTTTTACGCTTGTTTGAGTATTCTCACTAACGTAGGTCTATTTTACAATCATGCTCTTCAATAAAAGTAATATTTTGTGGCAGCGAACCGTTCTAAGAATGGAAGCCGGCGCAGTCCCATAAGAGGCCCACGCATCAGGGACATAGCTCCATCCACTGAGGACTGCCATCATACTAGTGTGGACAAGCTGCAGCTAACAGGCGATGCTGAGGTTCCCCTCAGACTCAGGAGCGGCTCTGCCCCGTGTTGATCATGATGTTTGGTAGTGCATTTCGCCTCTTCCTCCAGGGCCCCAAGTCGCGGGCGTATCGCCGGATCTGCCGGAACCACTGCTGGGTACGGGCCTTGTCCACAGCACGAAACACAAAGGCCTCACGGGGGATGTCCAGCAGCTCGAATGTGTCGTCACACTCGGGGTCCGAGGACACCACGCAGTTGCTCAGCCGGATGGGCTCCCGCAGCACGGCAAACTTGCCGCTGCTCTTGTCCTTGATGAGCACCAACACGCCATCCCGAACGGGCTCCGGGGACTCTGTGCCGTCAGGGGCCCCGTCGCCTTCCCGCTGTGTGTGCACCATCAGCAGGCTCTGCACGCTCTGGAACTTGAGGGCCCGGGTGCCCTTCTTCACCCACTGACCGTCAGCCGGCTGGGCCAGCTGCAGGGGCCCCTCCATGACGAAGCGCGTGCTCTCCCGCGTCCAGCCCACCGTCCTCATGGACGCCTCGCGCATCTCCACGTTGGCAGCCTCACGGTTGCGCCGGCTGTCCCGACGGAAGGAGCGCAGGGACCAGGGGGTGCCCTCCTGCCTCGTCTTGGTGTTGATGTGCTCCAGGTGGGACTCAACGCGGCTCTTGGCCTCGCGCAGGTGCCCACGGTCCGGATGGCACTCGCCGGTGGCCTTGCTGATGCGGCTTAGCAACAGCGGGTATTTCGTGACGCGCTGCAGCGGGGCCATCAGGAACGAGCGCAGGTTCATGCGCCGTAGAGCAGTGTTGTCGTTCTGAGAGACGTCCAGGAAGATCCTACAGGACAACAGAAGATGTGAAGGGGAGTCTGCAGAGAAGCTGGCTACGCTGACGTCAGCATTCAGCTAAAAACGGTCCTCTGCTTATGAATGAGCGAGGTTTAGGGGACCTGTAGATGGTGCTCTGGGCCTCCTACCTGAGAAGCTCCTTTTCCTTTTCCAGGCCATTGAGCATGTTGACCGAGGCAGACTGCTGCAGGCAGTAGGTCTGGAAGGCAGGCAGCATAGTGACGAACTCCAAGAAGATCTCGCCTATGCAGACAGTCTGCAAGTCTTCATCACCCTGCATGCCAGGCCATCACACAAGATTATCATCCAGCAGTGAGGAAACGTCTCCTCCCTGATGTTTAAGTAGCAGAATGAACAATGAGAAAAGAAAGAAAAAAGGCCAGAACCCCAAACAGCCTGAATTCGCTCAGGGACTGTGCTGCCCTCAGTCTTCAGGTCTGTGTATCAGGGAACGTGTTGCCCTTGGGGTTGGCATCAGTGTTTTAGGGACTGTGCTGCCCTCAGTCTTCGGGTCTGTGTATCAGGGAACGTGTTGCCCTTGGGGTTGGCATCAGTGTTTTAGGGACTGTGCTGCTCTCAGTCTTCGGGTCTGTGTATTAGGGAACGTGTTGCCCTTGGGGTTGGCATCAGTGTTTTTGGGATTGTGCTGCCCTCCTGATTAGGGGCCATGCTTTAGGGCAGTGTTTCCCAACCCAGTCCTCGGGGAACACCAGGCAGTCCACGTTTTTGCTTCCTCTCAGCTCCCGGCACAACTGTACCACCTGTATTCAGTGTTCCTGATTGGCTGGGAGCTTGGAGGGAGCAAAAACGTGGACTGTCCGGTGTTCTCCGCGGACTGGGTCGGGAAACACTGCTTTAGGGTAAGGCTGTGCAATTAATTGGATTTTTATTTTTATTTTGATCTTGGCTCCAAAGAATCACAAAAGCAATGTAATCGACAAAAAACGATTATTAAAATCATTTTGCCGTATTACACTCTGCGAGTATACTCTTATTTTGTCGTGTGTTCCGAATGGCGCGCGTACGCGCACTACCGCCCCTTCCCAACATATAATCTAGTGGTGGTGTTTTAAAAAGTCACTGCGAGTGAATGGATTTTAAGACAGGCGTGGATCAAAAACATTATGTGCAAGCTTTGCTACTTGTAGGTGTCTGCGCCATTCGGCAACACGGCGAATCTCTGTAACCACCTCAAATTCAAACACTGAGTGATTTACGACCAACTAATACAGAAACAGAAAAGGCAAAGCAGCAAACCCGCATCGACGTCCTTTGCAACACACTGTAGTGCAGCTTATTTATTTTGCAATTTATTTTTATATTTTTCACATTTTATTTATATTTTTGTATTTTATTTTTAATTTAGTACTTTGTTTCAAGAGATTGTGGAACTACACTATATTGCTGATTTTATTTTACTTGTCTTTACTATTTTATATAATTAGAAAATTATACTTACAGTTATTTTAAGGGAAAGTTCAACAAGAATGTATCAGTGAAAAAATTTTTGCTTCTTTATGTGCAGTAAATACAATGTGTTTCCTGAGTCAATGAGCAATATGAGTAATCGTGTTGAATAATCGTGATTTCAGTATTGACCAAAATAATCGTGATTATGATTTTTTACATAATCAAGCAGCCCTACTTTAGGGAATGTGCTGCCCTTGGGTTTAGGGACAGTGTGTCAAGGAACGTGCTGCTCTCAGGGTTAGGGTCTGTGCCCTCAGGCTTATGGTTTAAGGGTAAGGGTTAGGGTAAGAGCTCACCCGATCGAAGGCACGGTCAATGCTCTCCTGCAGGCGCTCTGTGAACTTCTCATTGACGTCAATGAGCTCCTGCACATTGCTGAAGACCACAACAAGCTGCTCAGCAGTGAGCAGCCCTGCACCCTGCATGGGGCTGTAGAATTCCTCCTTGATGATGCGTAGGTCCTCGCCATAGCTTGCCTCGGTGTTCAGCAGCTCCAGGATGGCCTCCTTGCGCTCCGTGCGCCGCTTCAGGCATCGCTCACACATGCCGTCGGCCCGAGCCGGCTCACTCCGGCCACAGTCAGGGCAGGGCTGCCGGGCCCGCCATACCCCAAAGGGGTCACCGGACCTCTCCCAGGACCGAGGCGGGCCAGAGCCCACACCGCTGTCCCCCGGCTCAGCCTCGACCGCCCGTGGCTCCTCCTCATCTTCTCGCTCTTCGCCCAGGCCGACCACGCCGCTGTCAGCGCTCAGGCTGCTGACGTCGCTCCAACGCTGCTGCCCCTCCCTGGCCATGTCTCCTGACTGCGCCTCAGAACTGGGCCCTGCAGAGGGAGCGCACACACCTGTCACACATGCAGATGTTGGCCTCCGTGTGGACGGGAGTGAGATTTATTGTGTATATCATACAAACAGAAGAAGGGCCATTACATTTACTCATTTATTCTACCGTCATAAGATAACGCCAAGCAAAAAGCATGGGGCCAGCTGTCATGTGCAAGGCAGACATTTCAAGGACACGGTAAAAACAGAGAGGGGCGCGTAAATGGAGCAGGGTTCAGCACAGTCAGCGACAAGAGTAAGCACTGCCTGTGACTGCGGAGATAACCGGGCCCCGGCGCTGCTCTGCAACACACTGCACTGTTCCCAGAGCAGCAGGGCTACACACCACCCTGACACAGTGTGGGCAGCCATTTCCAGGGGGAAGCATATTGACACAAAGACGACTCACTGCTGTCATTGTCCTTGTCCCTCCGTAGGCTGTGCAGCCTTGCAGCCACTGCGATCTTCATCTCCAGCTGCTTGCGCTTGGCAGCGTCCGCTGGCATTGGGTCACTAAAGTGGGGGCGGAGTCGGCGCTCCCGCTGAGCCCTCGCTGACTCCAGCGGCTCATAGGCCGCGTCCGAGCTGGACCGCCTGCACCCAGGGCTGGACGGCTGCCGATAGGCAGAGAGACCGGTCAGTCAGAACGATTGGTGGGAGACGCTGGCTAAAGGAACGCTCAACATGCTTTCAGGATGTATGACGACACACAGACTAACATGGAAGCATTCAGTGGGGATTTCTTTCTCTATGTCAAGGGGGACTAGCTGCCCGTGTTGTACAGAAAGGTTTGGGGGATGACAAACACTAAAAGATCATGCATTTTAATGACAGCCAGGTTCTGAATGCTCCTGTCTCAACATAACTGTAATGCATGATGCTTTAATGCACGAGGCATGCTAAATGCAGCACTCTGCCTGTGACGTGCAGTGGATGAGCCGGCTTCTAATGAGCACGGCTGTTGTCAGTGTGTCTCTGAGGTGCCTCGGAGACACACTGGGGGCTAAATTCATATGGACCTGAATGTGAATTCATGACACACTCCTGGGATTCCGTAATATTAATCATTTCTGAGAAAAGTGATAACAGAAGCCGCCGCTTCATGCTTGCGAGAGGGACACGGGAACATGGAGGCTCACCAACCGACCAGCTGACCTCCGCGAGGACAGATAACACGCATGCAGAATGTTGCCACATTACCACAGGCAATGATGGGTTACGGGTAACTGAATCCCACGCTTCTCGAGATGCCGAGCTGCTCAAAGAAGCGGTCTTAGGTCCACGAAACGCGTCCATAAAAGATACTGTCAGGCACAAAGGCGATGGGGTAATGCAAACGCACCTTAAGGCAGGAACAAGACACCCGCAGATCATATATCACGCAGAATAATGAATGACTGGGTGGACCCTTAAATGCATTTCAGATCACATTAGACAGCAGGCACACTACATGCAGATGAGAATCCCTCTCTGTCTGTGCACAGTACATGCGACAAAACACATTAGAGGACCATCTCCGATACGAGTAGCTCGGGTAACCCTGCGGACCAAATCGGAGCTGCAGAGCATAGAGGGCAGAGACGCGTCGCTGTGACCCCCCCCCCACCCCCCGCAACATGACACGCCGCATACCTCCTGGGGGGCTCTTGGGGTCCGCACCCTGCCCCAGGTGTCCCCGCACGGCTGGCCACACTGGCGTTTCGCCGCGTCCTTCCACACGTGCCCCCGTATTGCGCTTGTGTGTGCGGTCCCAAACGGGCCACTGGTCACAGCAAAGATGGATCATCAGACTCACACATCCCGCGTCTCCTCCGCCTGGCACGCTCCGTGCCTCTGTGCCGTGGCCCGCTGTCGTCATGGAAACCGCATCCGACTTCTGGCTCGGGCGGGAGCTGTCCGTGTCACGTGACTGGCAGGCGGGGCCCTCAGCACTGCAGCTGGAGGAAGGGAAGCGGGGGGGGGGCACTGTCATCGCCGACACTTTCATCTCCTCCTTCTCTTGTCGGCGCTGCTCTGTCCACCCCCCCTACCCGCCAAGTCACTCCCAAGGGACCCCGGCGAGCACCACGCCAGGGAGATCGGGTCTAAAGCAATTAGACGCATCGATCCGCATTAACACCTGAACTCAGAAGCTGCGCGGTGAGGCGCTGCAGCCTGTCCGCAGCTCCATCTCGGACGCGTCAGAATCTTGTCGCAGCTCAGGGCTCAGAGCGAACGCAGGGGATCAGCATGTCGCTGACGTGCAGGAAAGCGTCTTAATGTAACCACAGGGATGAACATGCCGCAGGACTCCTTCTTAAAGGTGCAGTTTTAATGAAAGTATTACGCATGGTGAAACACAGCATTGAGTGTCTGTCACTGCATACACTGCTGCGAGAGAGACACCACACACACACGCACATCAGCCCTTTGTTTACAATTGCATTTCCACAGGAACGTGCCAGAAGGGCTTTGCCAGTCTACATCACAGTGAAAGGGGACAAAAACAGGATTTGCATTTAAATGATGAAATGGCCCAAGTGTCAGTTGCTGGGGCAGGGAAAGCGTGGCGTGTAACAGAGCGTGTGCAAACGGAGCATGCTCACGAGCAGTGGGTGAAAAACAGCGTGGGTCAGAGC
>JAODKM010000034.1:4829004-4846243 GCA_026780845.1 Petrocephalus sullivani
CGTGGGTCAGAGCAAGCGTGGCGCGTAACAGAGCGTGTGCAAACAGAGCATGCTCACGAGCAGTGGGTGAAAAACAGCGTGGGTCAGAGCAAGCGTGGCGCGTAACAGAGCGTGTGCAAACAGAGCATGCTCACGAGCAGTGGGTGAAAAACAGTGTGGGTCAGAGCAAGCGTGGCGCGTAACAGAGCGTGTGCAAACAGAGCATGCTCACGAGCAGTGGGTGAAAACCAGCGTGGGTCAGAGCAAGCGTGGCGTGTAACAGAGCGTGTGCAAACGGAGCATGCTCACGAGCAGTGGGTGAAAAACAGCGTGGGTCAGAGCAAGCATGGCGTGTAATAGAGCGTGTGCAAACAGAGCATGCTCACGAGCAGTGGGTGAAAAACAGCGTGGGTCAGAGCAAGCGTGGCGCGTAATGGAGCGCATGTAAACGGGACATGCTTATGAGCAGTGGGTGAAAAACAGCGTGGGTCAGAGCAAGCGTGGCGCGTACTGGAGCGCGTGTAAACGGGACATGCTTATGAGCAATGGGTGAAAAACTGTGTGAATGAGAGCGAAATTGGCATGTTTAAATGAGGCATGCTGACGAGCAGTGCATGAAAAACAGCAGAGTGGGGCCTGCGCTGCCGTCCCCAAGGCACACTGAAGGTGTCACAGGAAAGAGCTTAATGAGCCCGGGCAGGGACCGATTTACAAAGGTACAATACTTTACCTCAGTAGGGCATGAGGTGACAGGAATTTCGACTAGGTGATGTTTAGCTCTGTTAAACAACATGTTTCAGTCGCTGGCACAACTGGCTAACAGGGTAGTTAATTATGTCAGCTACAATGTTCTCACAAATAAAGAAGCACTGTGTTAGAGAATAAGGTCATAAAAATCCCTCTTTGCGACATTCAGACAGACAGACAGACAGACAGACAGACAGACTCCCACTCCCCCATCCCCCTATCAGCTGTGTACCAAACCTCAGGGGATTCACGCTTGTCTGTCACGGAAACCACTGGCCACCTCCTCAGTGAGGTGATCAATAAGGGGAACACAGAGGAACAGCCATATGGTGAAACACACCCCCCACACACAGGGGGGCAGCTCAACCCTATAAATGCTGCAGCAGAACACGCCTCCAACCCTGGCTCATGTTTAATTACTGCTTATTCAACCATGCAGCAGAAAACACTTATATTAAACATCCTGGCCTGCATTTCATATCCACATAATCACCATTAATCACCAAGAGCATTATAAAAGATGTCTGATGCACACTACGCTATAATAAATACCAAACAACAATAATAATGAAACAGTGTTATCATGGGGAGCTGTAAGAGCATGAGAAAAGAGAGACACACAGGTGGGAAGGTGCAGTAACCACTGTACCATTTGTCCTGCTCCCGTCAGGCCCAGAGCCTGCAAGGTAAAGCCGGCCAGCAGATGAGCTCTGCTGCTCATTAATCTCCTGTCAACGTGCCGGTCGCAGCATTCTGAGCGAGGCATGCCAGACACAACTGCCTGAGGCCTCCGTCTCCTCCCACCGCATTGTTGGGAAAAGTTGCAGAATTTTCTGTGATGGGCCCTCATTTCCTGAGTGAAAGCCTCCTTTAGTCCAACTCAGCATCAAGAGCTCATATCAGTTGGACTGTAAGAAGTATTTTACTCTGTAGTTACACCATGACAGCTGAAGCCCTGAACAGCCATTACTAATGCGGCTAGGCACGCACCTCACTAATACACACTCCTGACGTAACCCCCCCCCCAATCACTTGCTGCCACTTACCTCTTCTTGATGAGCTCAATCGCTGAGCCAATGACCCCGTCCTTAATCCTGGTGATCCTGGAGCCATCCAGCAGCAAGGAGGCACAGCACGCAGACGGGGCCTCCAGGCTGCTGCTGGGGTTCTGGAGAGAGGCCCCAGTCGGGTCCCCTTGGGGTGCAGGCTGGTGCTGCAGTGACGAGCGGGGCATGGGGCTGGAGCATATGGGGACAGTGGCGCTGTCCGACATAAAGACCTGGCTGGCAATCCCACCGTCGGCTTCTGCCAGTTGCTCACTCTCGGAATGGCTCCTGTTAGTGCTCACTGTCCCTGCCTCCCCACTGCAGCCCCCCCTGGCCTCCTCTGCAGCGAGCGGCGGCCCTGATAAGTCCTCCCGACTCTGAACCAGGTCTCGCCTACCCTCGGCCTGGCCCTGGATCCCCCCGCCTCGTCTGCTCTCTTTCTGCCTCATTCTCTTAAATTCCTCAAACGTTGGGATATGCAGCCTGCCCAAGGGGGGGCGCCTGTGCTCTATTGCAACCTCCAAGCAGCCCAGAGGTCCAGGGGGGCCCTGGTGGGACAGGGATTCCGCAGTGCGAGACTTAGCCACCTGCACAGGGTGGGCTGGGCAGCACAGGGAGAGGTCAGGGGAGCTTCTTTGGCGACAGAGGCGGAGCCTCTGCAGGGCCTCTCTCTTGATGTCCTCCGGGCTCCTCAAGCCGGCGGTCCTAGGGTCACGCTGGCCTGTCGGGGCACGCAAGGGCTTGTTGGGCTCCGTGACCCCGATGCCCTGAAAGCGAAACTTCTCTTTCAGGCCCTTGGTGGCAGTCCCATTCCTCATCCTCTCATCCAGGCCCGAGAAGAGCCACTGAGGGAAAAGGGCTAGGTCCTGCCTCAGCGGCACCCTGCAGGGGTACAAGGCCTCAGGTGTACCATTGCCCCATTGAGCGCCGCAGCGAAAGATGAATTCGCTGTCTGTAATCCTGCAGGGGGCGCCAAAGAGAGCGCGATCTGAGGCCGCCGCCCAGTGCAGGTTCTCCATGCTGTGACAGAGGCGGCTGCTGGCCGTGGCTGCGCTGGGTTGGGCCAGAAAGCCCCTGCTGGGCGGCCTAAGGGTGAGCACACTGCTACTGGGGTAGTACCTTACCCCCAGAGTGGTTAGCGTGGCGTTGCCATGAAAACCAGGTGACCTGAGGTGACTGGAGTAAGTCAGAGCATCGCAGGTAGGATAGGCAGCCCGGGGATAGTTCGTGCCGGAAAGGGGAGTCGGGCACTGGGGGGCCGAGCACGGGGGCTCCAAGCGGAGGCTGCGACCGGCAGGCGAGATAGCCTCCGAGTGGTCACATGGTGTGGCCCTCACATCCGGCATCGAGGCTGCTGAAGGGTCCATCCTGCCAGGACAAGCACCAGGACCCCAGACCTGCCAGAATGAGGAGAGTGACAGCATGACAGTGAGAAGAATACTGACTGGGATGGGGTGAGGGGGCCGTGCTCAGCCCATACCTGCTCCTCTTATGAGATAAAACTACATTGATCCCAAAGGGAAATTCCTGATGCAGCTCTTCAACAGGGGACGGTTAGAACTGCACAGTTAGTACACCTCACCATCACCTCAGTGTCACTGGCATTAGGAAACATTGTAGGGCCCCTTCTTTAAGCTTTCCTAATGGTCACAGCATACATGACCGCACCAGCAGTTCCACAGAAACCATTTTGAAAATATACAATTAACATGTAACATAAAAAGCATACATATCTTATGCTAGAGGGCTTAGTAAAACATGTCTCACATCAGACCTACCTACCATACTCTCATAATCTGAAAATTAAATCTCTGGTGGATGTCAGGGTCAAATGACAAATAGCACAGAACATGAATTATTCTTGATTCATAGCTGCATGTCACCACACAGTCAGATGGCATACTTATGACAGGAAAGTGCCTCCATCAGCAGTCCTTATATATATATATATACACACACACACACACACACACACAATAGCATGAGGATGGCAGAGAGAAAAAGGCATGCCACTATTCAACATTTTGTGGAACATCAAATCATCTGAATAATTTAAAATAGTAATTCTACAGGCAATCTTCATTAGACAATTGCATTAAGAAATTCTTAGTCCAGCTAAATGAATTATCTGTGTGCTACAACAAAGGCAGTAACAAGGAAACCCGCGGAGCGTGTCAATCATGCGCAGGTGGGTGTCTGAAACTGCCGGCGCCGCACCCTGAGCTCCAGTCCGCAAGCTCCTGGTTCACAATGCTGACTCGTGGGATAACGGACCTAATCAGCGCGAGTGCAGCCGAGCTCGTGAGCCACGCTGCCGCAATGGAGTCAGGGCCTGTCTGAGACAGAGCGTGCTGTGGGGCGGCCTGCTTCTTCAGCACGCTTTCACACAGCTGGCTTCCTCTCTTCGCTCACCCCCCTTATTCATTATGAGATTTTCCCCTCTACATAGCCCACAAAGGCAACATGTTTGTCACTGATGAATGCTTGATTTTCTTTTAACATGAAGATTATACTAAGATATCGAATATGACAGTATGACTGTACAATTTACTATGAAAGCAGGATAATAGACGCTTGTACTGAGAATGTCATCTAGCTCACAGCCGACCATAATACAGCATATTACTGGAGCCAGGGCACAATCTCTGCACAGAAGCACTGCATCCATAAAACATGTCTGTTAGCGTGGGAGGCTGGGCTGTCTTCCCCTCCCCCCCAAACAGGCTCACTACAATGACAAATTTCAACCGTAGCCTGGAATGAGTCTGTACTGCTGATATTTACGGTTTGCTATATCCGGATGGGCACTGAACCTGCACAAACCCTGCTGCAAACACTTAATGCATCAAAATAAAACCTGCCTGATGCCACTGAGATTGCTGACTGCTGCATTAATGATGCCTTCTACGCTGCTCCCGCCATCTCGGGATCCCGCACCTCACTCACCCCATTTTAATCCTGCGGTCCTCTTTATTCTCCGTTATGGTTCCTTGCACAGTTCTCTTCTCTAGTGGACTTTCCTTTGGTGGACAATGCCGGCAGAAACACCATCACCCAGAGCCCAGGTAACTGTGGCCTCACGCACGACAATCTGGAAAGTAACAAGTAAACAAACAAAATGATACAATAAATACATCAGTAAGACCCTAAAAAATAGACACAGGTTAAAGGATGGCGTACAGTGCTTGTATCCCACTGTCACAGTCTGCTTTCCTCTGCAGAAGAAGGTAAAACAAGCAATGCTGACCAGACTTAAACTGATTTAAGGGGGGCGCGCTGACCGGATAGTGTCCATGCCTGAAAGAGCCGCTGTGCCGCCCGTTGCGGCCTTGGCCAGCTCTCCATCTGTGTTGTGTTCTCCGTAACTTGAAATGCGTTCCCACACTTGAATCGCTAAACTGGTATTGAGTACAACTGATACAATAATTCCGGTCCTGGCTAATGTAAAGTAAAGTAAGTACTGATTTGTAGTGCAGGCGAAGCTGGTCACCCTGGATGCTCCCTGGTGTGTAATTCATCCACAGTGATCCACAGCTCCACCACAGAAACTGTCGTGTGCAGTTCTAACCATTTCACCACGGAGTGCAGGCAGGGTGATCTAGCACGACCCATTTGCAGATGCCTATGTAGGATGTGCTACAGCTTCTCTCATTTGCATAAAACACATAATTGTTCTTCATATAGTTCCAGTGGTTTGGACATAACTAAAGACCAGAGCGAATCATGAGCACTACAAAGATGAAGTGAGGGCCCGGCTCAACCAGCTAATGGGCATGCCTGTAACCCGTCTTCAGTGGAGAGGAACCTGGAGGGCTACGACAGTCCTGTTAATCCTTGATGAGATTTGGCTATCTTTAGGACTGTTTTAACAAGCACATCATTCCTAAACACCTAGGGGCAAGAGAGCTAATCTCTACATAAATTTATCAAAAAGGCGACCTACATGAGCTGCACTGTGTTTCCCATGTGCAGAAGCATTTAAGAGGCATGTATTTGATGTTGAGTAGGGCTGCACGATATCACATTGCGATGTAATCATGATTATATGGTATATGTGCAATAATAAACAGGGCTTTCGATAAGAGGTGACACATTTGTATGGATGACGGCTTTTCAATACTGCACAGACATACATTTAAAATTTGGCAAGCAGATTAGTAGTACACCTAAAATATTAATGAGATGTGTATTGTAAAGCCCAAAAGTTAGTAACCTGTATTAGCTCAGCATAACCTTACGTTTCTTAAATTCGGTTAGCTGAGCACGCCATATACTACTCTTTTGGTAGTGGCTCAGCAGCCACAACATCTTTTAAAGAGGAGATATTGTGGAAAAACAAGGTAAAATGACATTGGTGGTGTGGTGGTACTTTTTGCAGTTTAAAGTCAGACGTGTTTATTAAACATAAAGATATGCCAAATTGATACAGATTAAGTTTTTGGCATCAACAACAATTTGGCCCACATTGGGTCAACAAAATTTGGTAAATAGCGACGCTGTCTGTTTTATTGCCTTAAATTCATGATCATGCCACCAAAGGGTTCCGGGATCAGGTCCCCAGAGATCTGTCCAGCAATGACTATCAATACTTAACCTGCTCCCCTACAAGCATAAAATTGCACATGTTGTACACATGAGCAGATTAAACAATTAGCACATCAGTGGTACCTTGTAATTACTCTTATTGTGTTACTGCAAACATCCAGAGGACCCTAGCTGTATGTAATCAAATCTTCGCTTCTGGCAGGTGTGAAGCTCTGTGTGGATAACACGTCACAGGCAGATGGAAAAGCACCCAGATCAGCTTGAGAATGAAAGAACCAATGACAGGAAACAGAAACACTGGTTAACCTACAAAACCTCAGGGTTTACGGGGAAAGCAACATTTGTCCAAGCATAAAACAATTAAAACTACATTTATGGCCAAGACTTAAAGAAACCTGTACAGACTACAGATAGCAACAATAAGGCTTTTTCTAACTTAAACCATAGTCACAAGTCTCAACCAGCACTCCACCAGTTGGCCCTAACCCATTTCTCATGGCATATATATGTATGATCAACAAAATAGGGCTGCAACAATTCATTAAGTAACTCGAATAACTCAATTACAAAACATCCTCAAATTCTTGGCTTCAATGCTTCGTTTAATCCACACGACTATGTACTGTTCAGTGATCACCGTGTTTCACACGGAGGATTATTACTGTTGCACAGTGCTTACACTGCATTATGTGTAGCAGAGCAGTAGAAGAAAACAGAGTGGCAAGGCTGTACAGATTGGGTGGCAACAAGGCTGTACAGATCAGGTAGCAGCAAGGCTGTACAGATCGAGTAGCCACAAGGCTATATAAATCGGGCAGCGACAACGCCGTACAGGTTGTGTAGTGACAGCGACACTGCCATAGGGACCCATTCTAAAAAAATTGTGCTGAAATTTTCGGCAAACTTCTGAGTCACGGAGACGGTGAATAGTTCCAAACAATTGACATTCATGGCATAGAATCATGGTCAGTTCCATTGCTTACCAGGCACTTTAAGTGGTATGTTGATAAAATAACAGATAAAAAAAAACATTTAATACATTAGCTGTCAAAAAATACAATATAAATATACTAAATAATATTTTGTTTTTATATGTGTGCAGCATTAGCTGTTAATATCATAAATATTTATGACCGAAGGTAGCTTAGCAGCTATCGAGGCTAACGTCCCCATTTCATTTTGTCAATTACTACTGATGCAGGGTAACGTTACATATTAAATTGTTCTGGGTATCGACGGTTTCGTAATTACAGTTAGCCACACTGCTACCATGTTAATATAGCTGATTAAAATATCAGTTTACAGCTCTCCTCAGGTCACATGGGTCAATATGAATTTACTACCAAATTTATGGCAAAATAGTTTAAATTATTTTGTGGTAATTTATTTGCCAAAAAAATACGGTAAAGTGTCTGTATTATTACATGTACTTCTTAAGTACTGCATTTGCAAACAGTGCGCGAACAAAAAGTGCTTTTTTTTCAGATTATTACATCTCCCTCATGTTGAATTATGTAGAATATCATCATTATGGTATGCAGTTTAACCACCAAAACCAATGAGTTGTTTATTTTAATAGACCTGTTTTTTTTCCTCTTTTAAATAGTTACTATTGCACTTTAATAAGACAAAAGTATTTCTTATCCAATTACTCGATTAATCGATGAAATAATTGATAGAATACTCGATTACTAAAATTATCGATAGCTGCAGCACTATAACAAAGCAAATTCTCAAAGTGATTTGAGAATATTAGATAGATTAAAGGATTAAAATGTCTCCCCGATCTGCCTTTACAGAGAGATCTTCAGTATCGTGCTACAGTGCACATTCTATCTGTTGCAGGTCTATAGCTCATACATGCATCTAAAGTTATGTGAGCCAAATCCACTTCGACACCAATTACCCAGTGACAGCAAACAGTAGGTAGGGCCTTGGATTTCTTCTTCTCACCCTTTCTTGCCCTCGTTCCAACATGCAATGCGCAACATGCAACACATTCCCTATTTGGAAACAGAGTGGTATGGACAGCACTGAGGAATTAGTCCCTAAAAAGTTCAACATTGGTAATACGGAACTTGTTTGATTTTTCTAAAACCAACATACAAACAGAGTTTGCAAAGATAAAGTTTGCAAAGATAAGTTTTCTTGGCATACCCTGGGCCCCTTAATACCAAGTGAGCATAATTTAAAAGCTACAACCAACATGAGTATTGTTGCTGACCATATCCATCCCATCCTGACCACAGCTTATCCAGCTTGTAATGGCCATTTCCAGTAGGATAATGTGCCCTGTCACAAAAGCTCATATCATCTCAGACTGGTTTCTTGAACATGAAAATGAGTTTGCTGTACTCAAATGGCCTCCACAGTCACCAGATCTGAATCCAACAGAGAACCTATAGGATGTGGTGGAATGGGAGATTCACATCATGAAGGTGCTGCCAACAAATATGTAACAACTGTATGATGCTCTCATGTCAACATGGACCAAAGTCTCTGAGGAAAGTTTCAAGCACCATGCTGAATCTATACCACAAAGAATTAAAGTGAAGGTGATTAAGTATCATTGTTGACACACCACAGCACACAGTGCATAACAACAAAATGTGTCCTCTGCAATGAACCCATATGTGAAATAGCAGTGGGCAGCTAGTTCAGCGCCCGGGGAGTACTGCTTGGGGGTGGTACCTTGCTCAGGGTACCTCAGTGGTACCTTGTTGGGATATTGAACCAACAACCTTTCGACCACAAGTACGCTTCCCCAACCATTAGGCTACTACTGCCCCATTAAGGTAGTCCTGAAGGCAAAAGGGAGTTCAACCCAGTAGTAGCAAGGTCTACCTAATAAGAGGCCAATAAGTACATGCTCCACACTCTATTCTTCTGTGATATTTAGACTTTACTTTAACTATATGACTGAACACATACAATAACGCAAAGGAGTTCTTCTACATATGGTGTTCAAACTTAACAAAAACAAGTATACTAAAATACAGACTAAGAAGTCAGAAAAATGTAACATAATGGCCTCTTACAAACAGATCAGATGACATTGTGTGTGTAAACCTTAATCAATGCCTACGTGCCACCATACTGTAATTAATTCATAATTCAAGGCACAATGTGATACTAATATGACATTTTGCAAAAACAGGAACATCTATAAATAGTTGACTTTAATAATGCATTAGCAAATCTGTGATTTTAATGTGTGATTTTAATGTGCCAATTTCACTTCCTTCTAGGCAGTTATTCTAATACAGAACCTTCACTTTTGTTTTTGTTGCATATAATGGACAGAATAGCAGCTCCAAACTATTTGAGATAAACCAAGTGAGTTTTTAAAAAAAAAAAAAAACAATCCCACAATTAATTGAGCCAGGCAAGATCACAATCACATGACAGGAGGCGCTGTATAATCTGCAAGCCAAACTATTGTTTTCAAAAGAAGACTGATTACCAAATGGGCTGGGGCTTCCGTGCCTGTCCCCGCGGCTTGTCCTGTGTTAATGTCCCTGTGAGGATAACAACATCAGCAATCGACCTATGTGTAAACACAACACTACCATGACAACCTAGGCTGGGAAACAACGGCAGCAGCAGCCTGATATAGACCAATGCAGACCATGGGGTCATGTGAAAGAAGCCTAGAGGGGATCATCACGTAACAATTTTCAATCTGCTATTAGTTACATTATTAAAGCAATTATTTGCAGTGAACCATCTGTTCATTTGGAGATTATGGCATAAATCAAATACTAACTAAAGAGGATTCTATAAAACGCATAAGATGACAGGTGCTGAGGATCTAAACCGACTGGCCATGCCCTAGATGGAGCAGGCCAGGTGTGGGTAAGATAGCATGGCAATGTGCCTTTCCTCTCTAGTAATGGGCATACTGACACTGTGAGGTGCGGGGATTACTAACATCAGAGGACGTGCTCCTCAGATGATTGTTCGCCACCCCCCAGGCTCACAGGCTGAGAGGGAGCTAGAAGCACCCGCCTCCTTATCAGCTCACAGCCCACAGTGGGCCCTGAATTTACCCCCCCTGAATTTACATGCTGAACTTACACTGGCTGTATGAAGAAGCTTCTGCTAAAATCTCGTCATTCAGGAGATTCTAAACAACAGGAAGCTCAGCACTTGTTATTCCTTATTTTTTCATCTTTCCAAGATGAAGCTGTCAGACAAAAACATGCTTAATTTTTTGACTACTGGGTGAAATCACACTCATTTACAAACCAGGAGCCCTGTTTATTTTGAATAATTGTGGGATAACTCTTCTATCATTTACAACAGCAGACTCACTCAATGCTATAATAGTTATGAGAGCCATTATTTGAATTTCCTCAGCCTCGCCATGGCCCCTGATCCCCCAGTCCATTTTACACTGTGCTCGCTCACTTAGCAGAGTCTGGCTTAGCCCTCACATGACGGGTAATGTCCTATTGTTGGCATTAATGGCCATTTGGAGTGCGACCCCTGAAAACCACCGGCGCAGAGTTGTCATGGGGCCATGACCTGCAATTTCAGTCCCGTGAGGAACATCTCCAAGAACCGCTCTGGTTCCCGTTGTTTCTCTCCAGATTGGCATTTCTCCCGTTACCTATACAGCTGTATAATATAGTTTTTGATAGGATCATCAAGAGAGAATTTATTCAGTTAAATGTTCATGTTTCAGGTTTCTACTGCTGATTATCATCTTCTAACAACAGAGCTGATGATCCCCTCACACTGAACAGTGCGGAAAAGGTACCTCTGCAGCATCATGTGAAACCAAAATACCTGCAGAATCTGTCACGGAAATGGTTTTCTGTGAATAAGACTAACACAGCAGCTCATCTACAGATTGTTTAGCACTAACACGCTCCAACAGTTCTTTCGAGAACCAGATAGTACAGATGAGTTTCATTCCAGAAGAGAAAAAAACATGAAAACCATGCACAGATATGTACAAAATCTGGCATTTCATGCAAACTTGCATACTTCAATGTATGCTGCCCACAAGTGGAGCAGAGCAACACCATTTCTGCTCTGGTACCACCCTCATTAGAAGACTAAAGAGTAGCTTCGCTTGAGTGCAGGGTAACGAGACCGTAAAATGCAGGAGAGCTCACCGTGGGTGGTGATCCAGCCAAGGGTCTCATGGCTGAACTCATGGTCTGCTGAGCAAACTCACGTTCACCCCACCTGCACCACAAAGCAGCTGAATGGCAGCATGGAGGCTATTCCTCCTTCTCGTTGCCTTCAAGTCTCCCTCTCCGTTGTGCTGTGGGTGGCAGGCAGCATGCCAGCAACCCGCCCCCTCCCCCCCCCATCTCTCTCTAGCGTGCTACACTGACAGGAGAAGTAGCCCTACTGAGCATGCTCCTTACAAATGCCCTTCTGTTGGCGTGGAAACCGGTGATAGCAGCAGACCTGCTTGACGTTGTTGTGAGTCTGTGTGCGAAAGTCTGCGTTTGTACACACTTCCCAAGTGCTAACCCCCCCTCACTCATCATCAACCCGTTTCTTCACCCCAACTAAGCAAGCCAATGGCTAGAGGTGATGTCATCACTTCTGGAGCTAAGAAACTCAATGAAGGGGTTGAATCCCCGCGATTTACCCCATCACTCATACACTCATCATTTCACATGCTGCCCCTGAACTGAAAACGAACTAGTCAGGATGCCACTCATTGTTTTCACTGGCCAAAGAGGTTAACATTCCAAACCCACGAGACAAACACGCCCTATCACGTGTCACCTGCCTTGGACTCCCTAGGCACGTGGGAGGGAGCAAATGCATGGCAGTGACTGTAATACAAAGCGAATGTGAGGTCTCCCTGGGAGATGCGACCCCACTGGGTGGCAGCCTAGGGCACGAACATCTGCTGTGAGTCACTACCTGCACGGGCAAAAAACCGGGGATTTAAACAGCCATCATTGTTACTCTGTTGATATTTCACTTCAACAAGACGGCCGCCGCTCACTGTAGACACCTCTCTTTGTTCCAGCAGGGCACCTTGCGTCAGCAGAACTGCGCCAGAGCTTAGTGTGCTGTAAACATTTCACTGTGATCAGCAGTAAGTCATCATATGACAGCGCTCCTGGGGCATCCTGCCATGCCGGAAATCGATATGGCATAAAGACTTGTTTTAAACCCAAATTCACGAAAGCAAAATAAACAGCAAATGGCAAAAGATAAACAGGACATCCTGGGAAATCAGTTAAAGTACAAAATGTACTTTGTCTAATGGCATTTAATTTCTTCTGTACTGGAAGCTGGTATATGTCTTACTGCACATAAAAGCTCATGTCAGGATCACCTGAGGAGAGAAGGTTAGACACAACTAAGAGTGATTAGGAGCAATCAGTCAACACACACATACCAGGGTGCCAAACATTCACTTCACTCATAGCTAGTCAGAAAAGAAAAGCCCTCAGCTGTCCCACCGTAACAAAGCAGATACATGCTTTTTAGTGTTCTGGAACTCCATTTGACCTAAAAATGTATATTGTTCTGCATTACGAAAAAAGAATTAGCTGCTCCTACTTTCTCTTTGCTTGTGGAGAAAGACAGGAGACATGATGTGTGGGGTTCGACCAGCAAAAGTCACGACCTGGATTAAAATTAATAATGGTTCTACTGATTTGTTAACAATTAATGGTCAGTGAATTATGGGCCATGTCTTAACCCTTTGTCCAGAAAAAGGTAGGAGCATTGAAGCATAAATTCAGTTTAGTACCTGAGAAGAATCAGGGTAAAGAGAAAAAGGGAATCAGACTGAAATAGAGGGGCATTTGTTTACTGCCTTATAAAAGGATTTTATAGCACAAAGAGCTTCAGCAGGAAAACTTCCTTAAATCATAAAGTAAAAAATAATGTAATGGGCATCCACTGTTATCAATTTACATATCACTTAAAGCACTCAAAGCAGGATAAGTATGTATGGAGCCTTTTCTATTAAAAGTGTGCTTCTGGAACATTCTGTGACATTCCAGCGTACACAATGGCTACTCGTATAATCTCTGAAAATGGAACAATGCATGTTTAGCAGGTTTTTTCCACAACTTGGTGCAGGAGGGCATAAAAATGGCTTTGCAGAGGATTCCCCGTTTGGCGATGTCCCTGTGTAGCATGATGTGGCTCTTTGCTAATGGCCAGATGGGCAAACAATCACTCAAGTGTGGAGCGGCACAGCACAATGCACAAAGGAAAGGGCGTGCTTTTTGCCCAAACTCACATACATAACTACTAACCTCACTTCTATGTATTTGTTTCTGCCTATAGCAAACCTACCCTCTGATGTTACAGTTCCACCATTGCCTCTAGTGTTCTCTACCGTTTTATACACAGTCTATCTCTAGTCATCAGTCCCATAACAAACTTGCTAGAAAGATGCTGCCTCTTGCAGGATGATGCATTGAAGCCAGTTTATTCAGTGGGCACATTGACCCAGTTGCCTGCGATCAGAATATTTGTACATTAATGGAAATGGGAATTGATCAGTGAGACTGAGCTTCAGCTGTATGTTCTCCATCATTCCCAAACCACATCTATAACGATCTCTAATTCAGGGTTTTTCTACCTGAAGGTCACCAACCAATAAACCTATAATACCCTGAAAACCAACTACCCCCCATTTAACATTAAAATCTAATCAGTTTAAACATACAGATAGTGGAGGCCATCTTCAATAGCAAAAACAGAAATCAGCTGGCGCACTCTATACAACTCGGAGTCGTATTCACTATCAATGTCTCAATTTCCCATTTGAGGAATTTACATGCCCATTTCAGACACATCTGTGCAGTACTGAAATACACACATGCACCTTCGAGCTCAACCACTGTGCCATCGTCAGCTTCACATATGATTTCTCCTCTGTCTTTAAAGCAGGCCAATAGATACATACAAAGTATGGAGATAATGAAGGAGCAGCTGGCAGAATCAATACCCCTTGCCTTGAGGAATCCATTTCCTTCAAATACACCTTCACAGTTTTCCTGGGTAATCCATATTACAGAGAGGAATCACTTGGTGCCGAACCAAAAGGCACACTAATACATTCAAATCATGTTATTTTCATGCTAATGACATTAAGAAAAAACACATTTTCTGCTGCAATATTTACACAAGAAAGAGGACTCAAAGTCTTTTCATCAGGAAGGAAGTAATGAGAATACTGTGATGTTGGCTTCACACACAGGGAGGAATGAGTTAAATTCATTGGTGGCAGTCTGTTTTGGGTCTAATGTGTAAAACACCACATCGCTCTCAGCCTTGCACCCTGATGCACATAACTCTACCAATACTTTCACAAAACATTAAATCTGCCCTTAACCAAGAGTAGCTTATTTCCCCCAAAAGATGTCATGGTGAAATGGTGCATTCTCCAAAGTATCATTGATAAAAATTATGCTGCAGTCTGAGTACTACAGTTAACATGCAATTGCTGTGCTTAAAGTGGTAGCAGATCATGTTCCACATTCAGTGTAGTGAGATCTACTCAGGAAAATTACAAGCATTTACACAGATGTTACACTGTGAAGCCTTTCAAGAAGAGGATCCTCTCAGCATATAAGTTCCTGTTTGGTTGTGCTTGGTTACCTAAGCACAATATGGTTTCCATATTTGAATGGGCAAGTTTTACGGCACAATAGCCGATAGGCCTACTGTTTCCCAGTTTCATTTATGAACAAAAAGTTTCATGAAAAATGAAAAACATACTGCTGGCTTGACAAGGCAAGCCTCCAGGTGAGAAACCTAGCAGAGTCCTTGTGAGGCAAAGGCAGCCTCATTTCTGACCCAAGGACATTGTTCCACATGGAGGTAAAGTGGGAGGAAGCGGTACAGAAGAAAGACTATTACATTCAGGGTTTCCCATTTAAATACTATCACATTTTGAAGTTCAAATTACTTAGTGTTACCTATATCACTTTAATTTAGACTAGTGTCAGGAAACCACTCTGCTGTGAGTTCAGTCTCTTCTCTGGTCCAAAAGGTATGAATTCTATTGAAATTGCAAGGATCTTCATTACGAGTCTCGGATCCCCTGAAAATGACTATAATCAGGCTGAGTGGAATGTTAATTATTGCAGTATTTGTATCATTTTTCAAAACAGAATTAATTGCGAGATATGAAGGAACTCTCTAATTGATATTTTATTTAAGGTGTTTTTAATTACTTCTGGGGTAATATAAGCACTATTCTCATTGTAACACTAACTTTTCCAAGCTTAACTGATTTTTAAAAAGTGATGTTTTATCACTTTTTAAGTTTTTATTGGGACTCTATAATAGTATTATAATCACAAAAAGCAGCCCAGAGACTGACACCAAGTCAGGGAAGGACAGCACAAGTGTCAGAGAAAGTGTACATTAATCGCTGTGGCCGCCGTGCAGTGAGGGACTCGTGATGGGAATACCTGGCCATTCCAATAAACAGGGATAAACGAAAGGAGGAAAACAAAAGAGCATTTTTGGATTTTACTTCAGGGCATGTGGCCAAGCCTGAAATAAATACTGTCAACACTAACAACTTATATCACAGCAAGAGTAACAAGCTAAAAATAAAACAAGCTAAAATTAGCAACTTCTTTTCCACAGTGAAAACAGTGATGATGCCACGTCTCACGAGATCTGCTGTATCATACCACTAACAATTTCCCTCTCACCAACTCTTGAGTGCTTAGCACATGTAAATATCCACAAGAAAATGATGGATGTTGATAGCGAGAGCTGCTTTTTGTCAGAATCCCTCATTGCTATACATTAACGGGCTTCTCTTGCTTGCATAATTTCAGTGACCTGCTCGTGTGTGCCCCATCTCCCGGGTGTGTTCACTATCCAATTGTTTTTCCACTGGAGAACAGACGTAGGTCTGCCAGGCATATCACAGCACAGCTACTGGTACCGAACAGCTGCAGCAGTAATCAATTTTCTGTCACAAAAGGACCCCATTGTTCATTCTTGCTTATCAATAATTTTGCACAGTACCCATTTAGCAGTGTCCATTATTATTATTCCATTACAGTGCCACAATCGACCCTGTACCACATCTCTCAGTCAGCTTTACTCTGAATACCATGGGTATGATCGGCCACATGAATAAAACAATTAACAATTTACTGGCTAAGCACTAAGGCAGACATAAACAACACCCCAAAGAGTATGTCTTATTAGAACACTAAGATTTGCTAAATGTACATCACACATCACAAATGGTTAGCCTTACACCGCAGCAATGATAACACAACCGATCTTTCATTATGCCCCTTATATAATTAGCAGTATTGCACAAGGGCATTCATGGATGCACCAAAAATGTGCCGTCTGCCAGGGTCCCTTGTGAACCGTCATTCTGCAGGGCATGGACTGGGTGTAGTAAGGGAGGGGGGGGCTGGAGGGAGAGCGTGACGCATTGCCTCACTCGCTTGCTTGCTCTGTGACTGCCTATCTCCATCCAGCTGCAAATGATGTTGTACGGGACACAATGAGACCTATTTATAATACCGACATACATTACACAGTACTGTACATCATGCAGGAGGAAGCGTGGCACAATGGCAGGCATGGCACAGAAAGCTCAACTGACCCGACAGCGCAAGCAGCAAGCCTGGATTCCGAGCCTGCTCGGGGTTGGTGAGGTCAAAACACAAAGGGTCCTAGAAGACCTGCACTTCCTGTACTTATGCGTACAGAATAAAATCATTTTATGGAGAAACAAACACAGAAAGAACAACTGCAGGATGGCTTGACGTCAGCAAGGGCAGAACCTCCCCACTGAGCCAGGCAAACAACTTGGGGATATGGGGTCAGGGGCGTAGATTTAGTGTGTACGGAGGGGATGTGTCACCACCAATATCCTCCGACCATTGAAATGTCCCCACCAATAATTTAATCCACTTAAAAAAAATCGTGCTGTCAACATT
>JAODKM010000034.1:4846343-4860318 GCA_026780845.1 Petrocephalus sullivani
CTACTTCCTTTATGTAAAGCACTTTGAATTACCTTTGTGTATGAAATGTGCTATATAAATAAACTTGCCTTGCCTTTAGATGTCTAAATAAATTTGCTGTGTTAAATATCTTTGCATTTTCAGTTTGAAAACAGAAACACATGTGACTGATCGGCCAATCACTGATCAGGCTGAAAATCAGCCGATACTGATCGCTGGCCAATTGATCAGTGCATCCCTATCATAATCTTCACACTACCCAAAGCTCCAGTCAATTAAGAACAGTAAGAACCTTTTTGCATAGTCACAAACCAGGGCCTTCCATGACTTAGTAAACACATATAATTTGAGTCACTTGCAGGAATTGACCTATCACTGTCACCAACGGAGTACAGAAGTTTTTATCATATACTAGTGACTTGCTGCTGGTTATAGGGAAAAATGTTTATTCCTGTTGTGTACTCTGTCACTTTTAATGATTTATTTCATAATTCATAATGATTTTGTAATGATTTGATAGTAAGAAAAAAATTACTGAACATTCTTTATTACAAAGAGTAATCTGTGTTACAATATTAATACCCCATTAGTTATGGCATTTCAACATGTTTAACTAATCATTCAGGTCACCATTTAATAAAATGCATTGATTTGAAGCATTTAATTTCCTTTAATAAAATTAACTCGCTGGTAATGCAATTTTGTTTCAAGTGGAAAAAAGATCACTGTTTTCCATTTCACATACATCAGCAATTGGCAGAGAGCATTTCTCCTACAAGCTATAGCACTAACAGAGTCTAAGTAATTACCTTAGTTTATTTACTCTGGATATATTGACTTTGTTGTCATTCTTTGAGACATGCCAGCTAAGAGCTATTCAATCAACTACAGCTCCATCTGACCGTCTGATATATTGCTGAAATAAATCCTGACCTCATAGAAGAGAAAAGCCTATGGAGCTGATTATACCCAGTATACCAAAGGAGTGATACAATTCTGTAACATCCACAAGTACACTCCATTCTGCCATGCAACACCTGACCCAGTCGCAGTCTGAAGGGAATCTTGGGTTTGTTGGCTACAATACTACACATGATGTTATGCAAATGTGTTAAATTATACAAAGCAGAGTCTCTGCTTACTATTAAAATATGCTACAGAGCAGCATTATTTTAAGGCTGACCCAGTCCTTCAACCTGGGAAGTTCTGCTGAAGGCTGTATTTCCCCAAAGCAAGTCCATAAACCAAAGACATTAGCAGATGGGAAGATGTCATTTGCTTATGTCTTCAGTCATCCCTGGGGCAACCAAAGGAGAAGCTACCCCTTTGGACAGGAGAATTGCTTGTCCCGTGGGACCATTCATTGCATGCAAAAGTCTCCAACCTCTTTACATTCATATTTAAATAGCATGCACATCCAAGAGGCATTTCAGACAAATCAATCACAATCAATATTTAATGTGCCCTATCAGAGAACTGACAAGACCAAATGTGCGCTGAACAAGAACAAACCAAAACTACATTTACAACACTGCATTTCAACTTTACCCTGTACACCCTGTACACTTACTACAGTCTATGCAATGCTTCTTACCTGAGGAAAAACTGCTAAATGTTCTTTCTCCAGAGGAAGTAAAAATAGTAAGAAGTCTACTCCTGGTGTAAACCACAGAGGAACAAAATAAATAAATAAATAAACTGAGAATATATATATATATATACACACACACACACACACACACACACCTACAAAGAGCCTTTACCTTCTCTGTAATATTCCAGGAGACTTCCGCACCGCTGGCACGGCAGCTGCGCTCTCCTTTATGCTTACAGCCGCGGCTGGGTTCCCCCCACAATGGCGGTCTCCGGGGCCTTGACACTAATGCCAGTATCCTGAGTGAGACCCTCTTGGTGTCACCAAGTCCGGCGCGCGCTTACTAAAGAGCCGGCACGGCCGCCTCCCTCGTGCCTGAGCCAGTGACGTCAGGACACAGAGACAGTCAGGAGACGAGCGGAAGGGAAACGGCGCCCCCCAGCGACTGGTGGCTGTCACAGCCCGTAAATAACGGCACAGAACCGGAGGAGGGCAGCGGCCCCACGCATTTACGCTTAAAACCTTAAAACTCTTCAGTTAATTGCGAGAACGGCCACAATCATCTCCTTATATTAGCACTTTCAAATTACGTTCTTTTCTAGTTGAGTAAATTAAGCGGCAATTGTTTGGGCTTATGTCTCGAATCTCGAACTTAGCCGATTTTTCAAAAACATGAAAAATACCACCCAAAAGGAAATATAAAACTAAACATTAATTTCATACTAAATTATATATAAATTCCCAGTGTGGTTATAATCACAAACAGCACCACTGACAGGGAAGGTGTATTAATTCTTTATTTCACTTGGGATAGTAAGTTACATCCATATAATGTTCTCTCGGGCTTGTTTATCCTGGGAGGTACATGGAAACAAAAGCCAAGGCATCGCGCATGTCGGCGACCCTCCTGAGGTGCACCACATCGCAGGGACTAGCCTACGTTCCGGCAAGACAAAGAGCCCCAGACGGGGCACCTGGCCAGCGACTACACGTGGAGCCCGAGTGCCCGAAGCTCCGCAGATGTGCGTCACAGTGCAGCGATTCGCGTCGCCCAATGTCAGCGGGCACCTGCCCGGGCCGCACGCAGACAAAGAGAGAGCGGCTCCCCCGTCGCTATCTAACCTGGCCGAGTCCCTCAGCCCGAGCGGCGGCGTCACGGTGATACGGAGGGATGACGAGGGAGTGCGCTGGCCGGGCTGGCAGGGACCGTGCCCGCGGGGATACCCTCAGGACGGGGCCGCCTCCCGCACACCGGCCCTACTCACCGACCTCTCTCCGTCCTGAAAGGTGCCCGAGGGGCTAATCCCGTCACCGGCCAAGTGACGCGACTTGCCGGGCGTTTTGCGAATGCGGCCCCGGCCGGTATCACACACAGTGCTCCGTCGCCGAGGTCGGACGCGACGGCTCCCCGCCGCTGACCGGGACGCTACGTTCGGCTTTTTTTTTTACCGGAGATTCGGCAGCACCGCGTAATCCTCAGCCGTCCGCGAGGCAGCCCACGCGCACACACACATACGTCTCCTTGGAAACTGCTGCGAGGCAAGCGCGTGCTCTGCAGCTGATTGGTTAAGGTCGAAGACGCGCGCGGCGAGGCTCGCCGGGACCCCGCTTGTCCTCGCGAACCCGGAGTACACACATCAGCTGTTCGTAGCGCGGCAGCACACGATCACACGAGCAGCACATTATCCATCGAGCAATCGGCCGAACCGCATGCGACCTACACACACAGGGAAACTGCGGGGCTTAAAGCGCTAAGAGGCAGGCGTGAGGGGACAGCGCTATAGACTGTCCCATCGTGCCACCCTGCTATAATGGCAGAATGTATGCTTCACAATAAAAAAAGAACAATATTAATAATAAACTCATGACCCCGATTGCTCTTAAAACGTTCAGATGCTTCATGGTGCGTTTGTGTGCGCGCAGCACAGAGGTTGTTATGCTACAATTTGTATCATTGGCCCCCAAGTTCCCACAATGCTTTTGCGTTTTGTTTGAGGCTTAACTAGATTAATTTATTATATGTATAATTTAATAACACGGAGGTTTTGGCAGCAGGAACTAATGGAATGAAATGCATATCAATGTAATGTAATCACATCTGAGCAATATGCTATAGACTCTCAGAGTTATACATTTTGCCTGTTAACTAACAGATGACTTTCCAGTATAATAAACACATCTGCCCTGTGCCGCCTGGAATAGACAAATTGACCAGGACATGCAGTTAAAAGATGGATGGATGGATGATAACATATAATTCCTTTTCTACCTTTACTTATCAATTATTATTATTTTTAGCTGAATTTACTTTAAGTTTTCCTCCCAGATACAATGAATGTGTGCAGAACCCAGTTTAAAGGTGTGGACTTGGTTACAATAATGCAAGATCAGCAGACACTATCCCCTCAAACAAATCATACCCTAGGCATGGTGGGAGACCGGGCTGGAAGACATGAAAATGTCTCAGCTGGTTGAAAACCGAGTAATACTTCACACCCTCTATGAAAACCGGATGGTGGGATCCAGCTAAACTAATCCGTTCCTGAAGTACGTTCAAGGGAAATGCGTCAAATGGCCATAATTTAATTGTTGAGTGAATAAACATGCACGTGAAATAGATAAATCCCTTCATGTTATCCATTATTTTCAACAACGTAACTGTATTCTAATTACCATATATTTAAATTGTAACTGTATCGGAATGCAGTTACTCATATTTTGTATTCTAAATACGTAACGCCGCTAAAAAATAAAAAGCAAAAAGGCCCATATATTATATTTAACCTTCTTACGTTTGAAGTGAAGGTAAAGGAAAAAACACCTCTGGTGTTAAAACAAAATGATATTCCACTGAAATCAAGGATGGTCTTTTATTTATTTATTTTTATTATATGTGGTTCGTTTTTCACGGTCAGTTAATAATACTGCATTTATATTCACAGTAATATTTTCCCACTGAGAATCTACAGTAAAATGTAGATGAAAATCTACAGTAAAAATTAACTGTTGAAAATAGAGAAATGATACTGTAAAAACAGTGAATAACATTGAAATGACGATAATCTACAGTAACGTACTGTATACAACATAAACAGTAATAATACCGTGAAAACAACAAAATTCTTTTACAGTGTTAGCAATTTATTGTTAAAGTTAAGAGCACTTCAATGAACTCCATGCTTTATGTGCTGCCGTGACACCATTAAGAAGGATGTGCAGCAGCTCAGCCAAACGTACACATTAGTATATGTTAAAGGCGAGGGATGCTGGCCTAGCATTACCCCCAGGGTTTGGAGGATCAACAGTGTGTGCATGTTGTCATTAAGCACATTGCTGAATAAATCACTTACCTAATTAGATGAATTTAGCTACCTATCTCAGTATTGAGTGATGGGGAACCTGACCTCACAATTGGGAGTTTAGACCTATGGAAACACTGATCAGCAATGCCCGCAATCGAGTGAAGAACTCAATTATCAGCCATACACAATAAAACAATACAAATGTAAAATACAGACATATTGAGATGACCCATCAATACGAGTGAACTCTGACCCCGTATGATTATATATATGAAGAAGGTCAGAAAGTCAAGCATAAAAACAACAGCTCAGCTTCACTCTCCCTCTCCTACCAAATAAAAGATGAATGTATCAAGGTTCTGTAGTAATTTAATTAGCCAGGGTAATACCTACCTGCCCAGCATAAGATTCCCTCTCTAACATCATTAGTGATTCTGCAACTTAAATCACTTACGCCTGCTACAATATCAGCAGTAGAAAATACATTTTGTAAGTTTTTAAAAATGGAATAACTAATGTAGTAAGGAGCTTGGAGCAATTAGTTAATGTAAAAACGTTTAAAACACCTATATGTTTACTTAATGTGCATTAATGGGTTTCGGCATCAGTGACATACTGTGTAATCATTTCTGATTCTAGGTGGCTAATGGAAATGATACGGAACTGAGGCTATAGCAATTACTGCAGCCCCGTAGTGCAGGCCCAGTTAAAAGGGTACCTCTATTTTTACATGATTAGGTAGATCCGACGTCGTGGTTGCCATCAGTCTGTGAAGGTTCTCTTACTATCCAAGTTCAGCCTCTGCTGCCCTCTGCTGGAACTGCATCTTCGAACATGACTTTTTCGTCAATGACAAATGCAGTTTTACATGGGACTCTGTCCACAGCAATGTTTTTCCAACTTCTAAGTAATCATTCAAGAGTTTTTCCACATACACTTTCACAAGGATATTAATATGACTTTGAACAATAATAACCAATTACAGTTCTGGATACACTATCATTGGTAAAGTAAAAAAACAACACATTTAGAAAAGATAAGCTGTATTATAGTTTATTAGTAATAGGAAAAAAGGTTGAACAGAATGAAATCTTTTTTTTTTAATCCTTCTTTAATGGAGTAGATTGGGTCCAACCCTAAAGCAACATCTGTATACAATACAACAACTTTTACTTAAAAAATGGAAAACCAACTGGGGACAATCTTTCCAAAGGTTCCAAAACAGTAGCTAAGAAAGTATCACAACATATTTCTGTTAGTACTCATTCAGGCCTGCAAGGGCTACGCAGTTCATCAGCAGCCACTGCTTTCCATCAAAATCTGTAAAAATCATGTCACTATCAAGTAATTGTAATATGCAGTAAGAGCTGTTACATTATCTGTTTTATATTTCTGAACCAAAAAGATTTTAATTGCTGTATTTTTATACAAACAGATGTATTATCTGAGAAAACTGCATATTTGTTTTTACCACTCTGGAATACTTTTTGGCAGGGCCTGGTGTGTCTGCCCAGGTAAAACACCACTCCAGATTAAATCTTGGTCCTTCGGGCCACTTTTCTGAGAGGAACCACTTCCGCTGGGTGTTTCTTCAAGTTGTTCTCATTGTCCTCAGTGGTGTCTTCTGGAAACATCTCATCCAGTCGGTCAGGGTTGACGTAGGTGTAGAAGTGGGCCATGATGGAGAAGATAAGGCAGACGAGGACCAGGATGGCAGCGAACAGCACAAACTCCACCCACTATAATGAAGTCAATCACGTCATGCACCCGTTACTAAACAAGTGAACAAACTAAACAATTCTGTACAGATTTTTATGAGGTTATAAAGGTCAGATCTCTATATTCAGTGAACTAGAGCAGACTTTCACCAGCAGCCTTGAGTCTATAAGGCCGTATTGTTTAGTGCAGAATGGCATGCTGGCCTCACTCTTCACGCAGAATGCAGTGTGGACTAATCACTAGTCCGTTAGCACAAATTCCACAAGAGCTGAGGTGAGTACTGTAAGCTTGGAACCTTTCCTTCAGTCGAAACACCTTCTGAGAAAATGCTAACCCTTCACTGTTCAGGGATAGGTGGTAGATGCAAACGTTTGGTACTTGAGTAATAATTAGTCATTGTTCTGTAAACTTTTTACTATCCTCGATAATACAGCCTATGGTAGGAATGTGAATATGAAACAAAATAAATGCATTGTTAAAGGCACATACTCTTCTGACAATCATTGATGTAGCCATGGCTCTTGCCAGCTTGTTATGATGTTGACATAAGGTGTTGCATTTATTCACAGTGACAGTGGAACATGACCTGCTTCACACCTTGTGGTTTTCACCTAAAGAAGCTTCACCAAGGAGTCACACACGCAAGCGGCCTACTGCCCTCCTGCCCAGCTCCTATCCTCCTGCAGGATTAAGGCCTACCTGTAGCAGTCTGGCCTTTTCTGCCACTATCAGCACAATCACATTGCCGAAGGCCACCGTCATCAGCCAGGCGGCTTGCAGGACAGATTTCATGTTGGCTGGGGCCTGGCAGTACAGAGGGTTAGCTATAGGGTGCAGCTGGATACTGTGGTGCCACGGTGAACACGGCGAGACGCCACCGCCGTCTGTACCTGAGAATAGGAGAACTCCAGGCCTGTGATGGAAAACATGACCTCGCCCATCGTTATCAGGGCGTACTGCGGCACCTGCCAGGCGATGTGCACGTTGTTCGCATGGACGTCCTCCATCTTTCTGGCCACTAATCCATCTGGGGCCAGCTATGATTGGCATGAAAATGAATAGGCTAATTTATTCATTCATTCTCTTTCGGAATTTAGCATAAATGCTGCAATAGGGCTTTACGTACTGGATCCAGAATGACAGTGTAGGAGGCACCAAAGTCAAGGAGACCAAGATCAACTGGGTACTGGTTTCGGTCCGATATGCATTTCACGTCGCTATATCTGTCAGATAGCAATTAGCTCTTAATTATCATTGTTTTTCAGAAGCCTCGAGAAGAGTTTTGTCAGTTAAGCATTCTGTATATCTGCTGTTATCACAAAATAATAATTAGTTAGCTGATCCAAGGATACAGAATGTATAGGGGTGGGAAAGTGTCAGACCTTCTGTGGTACTCACTGTGCTCTCCCCACGCTCTTACTGGGACTGACGCCATAGGCAGGTTCTACCTGAAAGTCCTGCCCACCAATAGTCACATTCAGGCTCTCATTGTTGGCGTTGATAAACCTGGCAGAGTAAACAAATTCCCCCAAACTGCAAAAGCTGCTTGTATTAATAAGCTATAAAGTTCCTCTTGCATGCACAGGCCTTTGCTAGGCTACTGTACGTGTGTTTACCTGACAAATGCATCCCCGTTGTCAGATTTCTCAATCAAGTCTTCCACCTAAGAAGCAATATAACTCACTAACTTTGACACATCTGCATCCAGCAGCAGGAAAACACAGACACACTGAGTAATCAGCATTAATGCATTAAGTAACTAGTCCTACTGAAAAGAAAGACTATTTGTTTACTTACAAGTTTACATTCAATGTTGGCCATGTCATTGTGCAGGATCAAGCTATAAGCCTTTTGTTCGTGGAATGAAAGGACACAGTTAAAGCGCACTGCGCCATACTCGATCATGACCATATGGTTTTGGCTTATTCCATTCAGCGGTAGTCGCTGATATTCCCATGGGTCCTGTCAGGGCACATTCGTGATTATTTTGAGGGCAGTTCAGCACATGCTATGATGCGAATATATAATGCGGCAATGAATATGTAATACCGGTGATAAATATCTAATACAGGTGATTAATATGTAATGTGGGTAATGAATATGTAATATCTGGTAATAATTATGTGACATGGGTTCACTATTAAAGCTCATTCTTGGGTGCAAGCCGGAGGTGAAGCCACTGAGACTTGAGCATTGTTCTGCTGCTTGCCCGTGGGATATTATGCTATTGCACTGACCTCATAGGACTTGATGGGGTCTGGGAAAAGGTCAGTCTCCGAAACAGTCACATTGACCTCGCCATCTGCCAAATTGAGGATCTGCAATAAGCTCTCCCCTGCTGGGGGAGCCTCCACCACAGTTTTCTGCCAGAGAAGTATAGAAGGATGTATGTGATAGAAATGCTGTGTGAGTGAATTCTTTTAGAGAGCAGAAGTCAGGGGGATTGGGGACTGAGGTGCTGGCGGACGTCAGGATCTCTGTGACTCGCTCTGCTGTCAGCTATGTGATTTGGAATAGATATAATGGGACCACACTGCATGCTCACTGATTAAACTGGAGATTCTTACTATGACGTTCACTTCCACAATCGTTGCAGCCACAAAGGCCAGGGCTGCGAGAATCATGCCAGTGGCCATCTTCTTCAGCGGCCTGGAGAGAAGGTGCCATCAGATAGTTTCAGCTGACACAAACCTAGGCTGCCCAAACTCAGGACCTAAATTTCCTCATAGTGTCAAAAGAGCATTTTGTACATCAACACACTAAAGGAAAGACTTATTATTCTGAGTAGAAAGGCACTACTAGCAGGGGAGCTGATAAGTGACCATCTGGTTCTGGCATCTCAGGAAGCAGAGCTTGCTAACAATGTGTCATGGCAGTGAAAGCTGCTTCTGGATGCTAAGACCAGCCTTACAGCTTTAGAATAATTGACATAAGCTCCAACTTTTGCTTGAGTGCAAACAAGAAACACAAGAAACATAAATATACAAATGAGAGGAGGCCATTTGGCCCATCAAGCTCGTTTGGGGAGAACTAAACTAATAGCTCAGAGTTGTTAAGATCATATCTAGCTCTGATTTGAAGGAACCCAAGGTTTTAGTTTGCACTACGCTAACAGGAAACATAAGAAACAAGTTCAAAATTCTTCGTACCGTACAAGAAACCTTAAGGAACAAATAGTGTGGCCCATCCTAGTCCCAAAACCTCTCCAAGCTTTTAAATTATAGACACCTTTACCCTACTGGTACCTGATGTAAAGTATTTAAATCAGTAATTAAAATATTTAGGGCTTTCAGTGTCTCTCTTGTTGTGCTTGTAGTAGACATGCGCCAAGAGGATCATTACACCATCCACTGTCTAATGGTCTGTAGCAGGTCTGAAGTTCTGGATGATCTAAGAAGCCTCCTTAAGAATGGTTAGGACCAGTAAATGTAAGGTAATAAATGTAAGTTGCAACCACACTATCTGTGTCTTTTTTCTGCTTCATTTCAGCTGAATTCACAAAGCTTGAAATTCCTGAGTGGATGGAATAGTCCTGCCTCCAACATCCAGATGCGACTCACGTAAAGTTAATCTTGCAGAGGCCAATGAGAGGATACACTCCCATGTCAAAGATGGGAATAAAGACCAATATCAGCAAGGCGTTCAGCATCTAGGATGTGGAGGAACCAAAGTGCCATTAGAATGATGCTGTAAACATTGCAAAATCATAAAAACCAAGGGCAACTCAAGAAGATACTGGTGAATACTCTTGCTCAATACTTCTATAAAGCGATAAGCGGTTTGAAATTGCAATAATCGTAAAGGTCATGATAATTCCTGACTCCAGGCAGACGAGCACGGCGGTAACAGTAAACCCGTGCCGTTCTGAGGAGCTGCACGCATCACAGCCGCTGTACCTGCATTTGATCCGGCTTCAGAACAAATGGGCCCTGCGGTACAATGAATTAATTATTAGTGCTTTATTACATTTTTTTTATTATATTATCATGACATTGTTAGCGAGTGGTCAGTCTTAGCTGTTTGTCATGTAGGTTTCACCTTTCCGAAGGGTGCTGAAGTCACCTGTTTATATTGCCTGCCATGTCAGATACGAAAATAAAGACTAAACAACATAATAAAATAAATACACTTACAAAGTCCAAATTCATTCTGGTGGCTTGCAGAGTCCACCGAGATCCCTTCGATAAAAAAAAAGATTTTACTGATCTTGACTGATAATCTATGTAGGACATCCTGATTTATGTCCATCTACCTGCCAGCCACTTATCTTGAGTCAGACTGGCCGTAGAGATACACAGGATGGAGCTCTGAGGGCTCACCTGCTGGTCAAAGAGAGCCCAGAACATGGGAAGGGGGATGTAGAGCAGCAGCACCCGCAGAACCATCTTGATCTCCTGGATGAGGCGTTTCTATAGAAACAAGGTTGTTTATGCCACTAGCTTTCTCATTGCTTTTTCATCTAAGTTAAAACCTGGTGCACCTGTGCTTCAGAGCTTCTGTCACGAGCATGCTTAAGTAGTAATGGATCTTTATACAAGAGGTTAAATGTCCTCCTTCCAGTTAGCTTTGCCATCAGCTAATATCATTAACATTCATGTGATGAGCTCTCTCTCTTGAGATCTGTCATCTTTACCGAAAACTTCTCCTCTGCCCAGTCCAGCCAGTGAACTCTTTTAGGGTCATTCTTTGAACTACTCCAGCGATTCTTCACAGCAAACTACAGGGAGACAGGAAGAACGAACACTGGCCAATCAGCTCAGGCTGAGTCAACAATGAAGGCTCATCAGAAGTCATGTGGCAGGACCCCAGTCCACCAATAGCAATCTGCAGTGAGAGGCTGTGGCACGTACCCCCATACACTTGCACACATCCAGCAGCACATTCCCTTCGGGGGGGCTCTTTCTGTACAACCCACTCCCAGCGATGAACACGACTGCGTGACAGGGAGAGTATTGTCTTTACATTAGCAACAGACCAAAAATCATATGAACGTATGCATACATTACAAACTGGTTGTGTACCAGTAAGATCAACATCCATGCAACCGTTTCTCTGTACTCATTTATCCTATTCAGGGTCATGGGGAGTTCAGAACCTATCCTGGAAGCTACTGGCGCAAAGCAGGAAACAACCCAGGATGGGGTGCCAACCCATCACAGGGCACAGTCACACCTACAGGCAATTTGATAACTCCAATTAGCCTCAGCATGTTTTTGGACCATGGGGGGAAACCAGAGCACCTGGAGGAAACCCCATGATCACAGGGGGAGAACATGCAAACTACACACACATGGCAGAGACTCAAACCCTGTACCCAGTGGAATGAGGCAACAGTGTTAACCACACAAGAGTAATAATCCATACAATAAGCTGTTTACAAAGCTGGTGTGATTTCGGCATTCTTCAGGCCCTCCGGTGATTCCAGGGGAACCTTGCCAAAAAAGGCATCATGCTGTCCGTCCCGTCGCACCAACGGTTACTATTTATAGCTTTGGCAGCTTTGACTGTCATTTAGGCAGGAGAGAGCCTGAGACAGCTGAAGGCAGCACCTTTCTGGAGCTACAGCTACAGGCATGGAGGAGGTGGGGCTCACTCACCAAGGGCGATGAGCATCAATGCCGCAGGTACCCCGAAAGCGAGAGCATAGCAGTCACCCCCGAAACACTGCACGTCACCTGGAGAGCAAGAGCCGAAACAGCCATGTGGCCCAACCTCGAGCCAATAGGGCAATGCCTTCAATACTACTCATTCTATGGTGACGCCATAAATACAGTCATGTGTCAGACACATTCCAGATGTCATTGGATAGTATATAACAGTGATTCCCAACAAGGTTCCACGTTTTTGCTCCCATCTGGCAAGGAGCTGGGAGGGAACAAAAACAGACTGTCTGGGGGCCCTCGAGCACTGGGTTGGGAAACACTGGTATATAGAGTATACTTCATATAGTATATCACAGAGCACATCTACAAGACCCGTTTATGGGAAGTACCACATTGTCATAATACAGGTAATTAGGTGATAAGGGCGTTCACCAGTATTCACCACGTTAAGGACGGCCAGACTGACCTCGCAGTATCGGCGTGATAATGGTGGACAAGACGCTCCCAGCATTGATCGACATGTAGAATATGGAGAAGAACTTCCTTCGTTCCTCCATCTAAAGCGGGGGGGGTTAAAACATGAGGTGCCTCCCTGTATGCCTGCTCGTGTTCTCCTGACCGAACAGGTGGGCCCCCCAAATCAGCCAATAGGAATCTTTGCCCTGTCTGACAAGCGTTTTGCCAGCCAGCTGATCTGTCCAGCCTTTATCATTTACGCTGCTGTATTCCTGTATTGGCAAAGCGTGCATCCCGGCAAGTTTCGCCTTACGTGCTCTTCCTCAAACTGGTCTCCTCCGAAGGCGGACACACAGGGTTTGATCCCCCCAGTCCCGAAGGCAATGAGCACCAGGCCTATCATGGAGAGCACTCTAGAGTAAACAGAGAGACCGTGTGACTGGGCAGGCAATCGGTGGGCTGGGTAGGATGGCCAGCACTGTGAGAGACCCAGCGGGCCATTGGCCGCAGGCGGGGCACTCACACATGCATGGTGCTGTCCCCCAGAGTGGGAATGGCTCCCACAGACTTCACCACATGCCCAATGACATACACTACGGAGAGGTAGATGATAGTCCTGCAGGCAACACGTGGAGAGAGAGTCCGTCAGGACTGGCATCTGTATTTTGCCAGAATAACCTCACTAAACTGCACCCCCCCACAGAATAACCCCACCAAGCAGCCCCCCCCCGAATAACCCCACCAAGCAGTTCCTCCACACATGAACACTGGCTCGGGTGCCACTGAACACACCTGAACTTCCCCAGCCAGGAGTCGGCGATGATGGCCCCCAGGACGGGCGTGAAGTAGCAGAGGCTGCTGAAGGCGTGGTACACAGCCGTGGAGAGGTTCTTGTTCCAGTGTAAGTAGTTCATGAAGTAGAGTGTGAGAAGGGCTTCAAGATAAAGGTAGAGAAACAGAAACAGACTAATAAAACTACACCCTGATTATCTATTTTTAAAAAGCAGTGTCTTTCCATTCAACTGATCCTTTCAATGTAGTTCCTCGTCATAGTTTACTATAGGCAGCACAGGAGTGTGGCTTGATGTGATTACCTTTCATGCCATAGTAGGAGAACCTTTCGCAGAATTCATTCACCACAATGAAGGCGATGCTTACAGGGTAATTGGTGCCACATAGTTTCTGAAAGAGTGATGCAAGACATATCAGCACCTCCAGATGAATAAACTGCACATTAACTAACATAGTGATGATGATGATGATGATGAGAAACCCTTTATTGCTATTGCAATACACCATGTCACTAGTCACAAGTACCAGCG
>JAODKM010000034.1:4865701-4886770 GCA_026780845.1 Petrocephalus sullivani
AGGGGCCCACACAACCCATAATCCGTCCCTGTCCAAGGCAACTATCCTCTGTTCCCGTGGCCATGCCAAACCGGTACAACGGCGATCCCAACTCCTGCAGGGCTAATGCAGTGCGGTCTGTACATCGATCACCACCAGGAGCAATTCCAATGCGACGAAAACCGGGTTCACTTCGTAATCTCCCTCCTTGGTGGACGTGCTCTAGAATGGGCTACCGTGCTCTGGGCGGAGAGCAGTCCACTCCTACTTTCGTCCCAGAATTTTCAAACAGCCTTCAAGGAGGTGTTCGATCACCCTGCCGTGGGGCGCAGTAGGGGTGATCGGCTTTGCGATTTACGGCAGGGAAACCGGTGTTTGCAAGTGCATTACCGACGGGCATTGAATCCGGAGCTGCAAGCTGAGATCGCCTGCCGAGGAGCTGCGCGCTCATTCGAGGAGTACGTACAACTATCCATAACGCTGGATAACATCATCCGGGCGCGGCGCCGCCCTCCTCCAAGGCCCGACACTCCACGACCTGTCCAGAACCCTCGTCCGACCGAAACCGAACCAATGCAGGTTGGACAAACGCCTCTAACCCCGACGGAACGGCTGCGCCGGCTCCAGCAGCGACTGTGCCTCTATTGCGGCAAAGCCGGGCATGTCCTCTGGACGTGTCCGATACGGCCACCTCGGACTTCGTTGGACTCCTTTCAGGTAGGAGCCTCTTCAACCGCTATTGTTACCCGCAATCAAATGTCTGTACCGGTTTCTTTCAGTTGGGAAGGGGGGCAGTTCTGGGAGAATGCCCTTCTGGATTCAGGAGCAGCAGCTAACTTCATGGACCAGGAATTCGTTACTAAGAATCTGATACCCCTGGTGCCCCTTCAGACACCCCTTACGGTATGCAGAGTGGACGGATCTTCTCAACGCTCAGGACTGGTAACTGGCCAAACTGTTCCTCTGCAAGTGCAGGTGGGGATGTTTCATGTAGAACAAATCCAGTTCCTCCTCATTTCTTCTGTGTGAGACCTGTTCATTCTTGGCTATCCCTGGTTACAGACCCACAACCCTGTAATAGATTGGAAGAAGGGAGAACTCCAATCCTGGTCCTCTGAATGTTTTGCAGTGTCGTGCAGGGTGTCTTCTACTGAAAGTCCACAACCCGACAACGCGTCGGACATCCCTTCCCAGTACAAGGATTTCCAGGATGTGTTCAGCAAAACGCAGGCATTTGGGCTGCCACCTCATCGATCCTCGGACTCCGCTATCAAACTGCTGGAGGGTGCCATCCTCCGTAAAGGACACCTTTACTCCCTCTCACGTCCGGAAGAAGAGTCAATGCGAACATATGTCCGAGAGGCCCTCCAGCAAGGTATAATCTGTCCCTCGATGTCTCCTGTCACGTCAGGTTTCTTTATTGTTAAGAAATGTTAGGAGATATGCTCAACCGCTTTGTCACTGCATATATTGATGACATCCTAATCTATTCAGAAACCTTTGATCAACATGCACAGCATGTCCGCCAGGTTCTCCAGAGGCTGAAAGACAATCACTGGTTCGTGAAAGGTGAGAAATGTGAATTCCACCACTCCTCTGTGAAGTTCTTAGGCTTCCGGATCCGGCCTGGTGGGGTGGAGATGGACGGAGACAAAATCGGTGCGGTACGTGATTGGCCCCAACCCACTACCACTAAGGACCTACAACGCTTCCTGGGCTTCTCCAATTTCTACTGTCGATTCATTAAGGGTTTCAGCTCTGTGGCTGTTCCCCAGACCGACCTACTCAAGACCCGAGGTGTCAAGCTGCAGTGGACCCCGCAGGCCGTCTCAGCTTTCCGCAAACTCAAGGATCTGTTCTGCTCCGCTCCTATTCTGCATCAGCCAAACCCCACTTGGCTCTTTATAGTGGAGACAGATGCTTCAGAGGTGAGGATTGGAGCAATCCTCTCGCAACGAGATCCAGAGACAGGCAAGATACATCCGTGCGCTTTCTACTCCAAAAAGCTTACACCCGCCGAGAGGAACTATGACATAGGTAATCGTGAGCTTTTGGCTATCAAAGCAGCCCTGGAGGAGTGGAGGCATTAGTTGGAAGGTGCCTGTCACCCTTTTCTGGTGTTGACTGATCACAGAAATCTTGAGTACCTCCGTGAAGCCAAGAGATTGAACGCCCGTCAAGCCCGATGGGCCCTATTTTTTACCCGTTTTGATTTTTCAAGTGAAATACATTCCAGGTACTAAGAACCTCAAGGCCGATGCCCTCTCCCGCCAATCCAACGTTCCGAAGACCCCTGAAGAACCCGTGCCCATCATACCAAAGTCCTACTTTGCAGGCCCTATCACATGGGACCTAGACGAACAGCTCGACCACTAAACCAGAACCAGACGCCTCCAGCCGAGTGCCCACCTAATCGAACATTTGTTCCCTCACGACGAGCAACCAAATCCTCCAGTGGGTCCACACCTCACTAGGTTCAGGGCACCCTGGAGTTGCCACCACCTCTCATCTGGTTGCTCGTCGTTTCTGGTGGCCTTGGTGGCATCAGGAGGTACATCGCTATGTCCAGTCATGTCCAGTTTGTGCACAGGGCAAAGCGTCTTCGACACCCCCCGCTGGCCTTCTTCGACCTCTCCCTGCTCCTTCACGTCCATGGTCTAACATAGCTATGGATTTTATCACAGATTTGCCCCCCTCGCGGGGTCATACCACCATACTCACCATTGTAGACCGGTTTTCAAAAATGTGTCGGCTAGTCCCTTTGTCTAAACTCCCGTCTGCTTCTGATCTAGCAGATTTACTGTTCCTATGGGTGTTTTGCTACTTTGGGGTTCCGGAGGACATAGTGTCTGACAGGGGACCCCAGTTCACTGCTAGGGTCTTTCATGCCCTGTGTCAGCGCCTTAAGATTTCTTTGAGTCTCTCCTCAGCATATCATACCCAGTCCAATGGTCAGGCTGAACGGACGAATCGTGAGGTGGAGAAACTGCTACATTTGATGTGTTCCACGAGACTAACAGAGTGGTCACAGTACCTACCTTGGGCTGAGTATGCCCATAATTCCCTCGTCAGTCCCACCTCTAACCTCTCCCCATTTCAATGTGTTCTGGGATATCAGCCAACCCTCTTTCCTTGGGACTCCCGGTCCACAGAGGTTCCCTCCGTAGAAGAATCCGTATCAGTATCAACGCAGCAAACGGGTGTGGCAGCAGGCTCGACGGTGTCTCCGCAGACAGGCCGATGTGCAGAAGCGACACACTTCTATTTGACTTTGAGAGCATTGTTGCTACACGATCCGTGCTCCCTACCGGATCCGTTGCTTCCAGATCCGGTTCATGCATAGTGTTCATGTACGCATGTGTGTGTCATTGCCAGATTTAGTTAGTTTTCCCTGTACTTCACAGTATGCCCTCTGCCTCTGCACCTCAGCCCCATTTGCCTCTGTTGTGAAGATATACTGTCAAGAATCTGTTACATTGCCTAACATGTTGTGTTTTAGTGATGTACCAATAATTCGACAGTGGTGGTGCATTCAACTGATGGAGAGGTTCCACACAGAAGGGTATGAATAACACCATAGATATGTCATTATCTTGGCCGTGTGATGTCGCTGTAGCCTAAGTGCTGGAATGATATCATTCAAAGGCATGTACAGAGGTTGGCTCATTGGACAGAGGAGGCTTCGCTTGTACTCCAGGGAACCCTTAAGCCTCTCTTTAGGGTATCCAGATCCACACCAATTGCTACACAAGCTGACACTGAGGAGCTTGAAGAGAATAGTGATGTGGTGAGTAATTTTGGTGTTCTTGTATATATTTATAGTTTCATTCTATTTTTTTCTGAAATAAAGCTATTCTGAAATGTTTGTTGTTCTGATTGCCTGTATGAATAATACACGTTCTGACTAATTCTAACTGTGGTCTTTACTTCTGACCTTGTGCAGGAGCCACGCGTCATGAGGGACCTCCGTATAGCTTTGTGCTGGATGCACAGTAATAGTGACGTGTTCCATGGGGAAGTGACTGAGCCTACTGTGCTCCAGCTGAGTACTGAAGATCAGGAGAATGCCCTCTCCAAGCTCTGTTTTCAGCATCGGGAGGACATGGTGACTTTCCTCAAAGAGATGAGATGAACAAGGCCTTAAAGTTAACGTCATTTTCTGTAATCCCAGACTGAACTGAATTTTCTGCTTTTGTTATTTTTATGTATTCTTTTTTGTGTGCAAAAGTACTTGTGGGGCCTATTTAGAGCTGAACGATTTATCAATTTCAAACCGAAATCGCGATTTTAAACTGCAATTAGCACATAAATACAATTCATATGTTTCCATTCTTATCTTTGGATTAATGTATAGTGCAGTTCAGATGTCAATGTACGGTTGTGCTCAGTTACACTTTTTTAATACACAACGAATACTGGGTTTAAAAAAAAAATAATCGCAAATCAAAATCACAATATCGGTCAGATAAATTGCAATTCGATGTTTTCTTAAAATCTTTCAGCCTTAGGCCTATTGTTTTATTTTTGGGACCTTTATTTGTTTATTCAACGTCAAACCCTAGCTAAGCCCCTGCATTATGTTCCTCTATTGTAATACTGCTCATACCAGTTTCTGCCACCTAGAGTAGAAAAAAAAAACACGCATTTATCTCAGAATTCTGACTTACTAAGTCTAAATTCTGACTTAATATCTCGGAATTCTCACTTACTAAGTCGAAACTCTGACAATATCTCGGAATTCGAACATTTTTTTAGCCAATCAGGCAGCGTCACCTCCTCTGCAGGATGTTATTTATGAATGCATTACAAACACGTAATATTCTCATAATGTAATCTGCTGGCAAGTAGTTTGGATTGAGTTCAGGGGTGACGTGCACGGCTAGGACAGTTTGAATATATTAGGTTCCTAGAAGCAAGACTGAAGTCCCATGAAGCAAGGCAGAAGCCCTTCATTAATGAGAAACAGAGAAGAACCAGTCTGCATTTTGCAAATAAACATTCACAGATGCACACCCATAAATTGAGTAATGCGTTAAAACATTCTGCTTTTGGGTCTTAATTTTTTTCCAGAGCTGTATACATCAATTTTCTGTACCCACTTGTTTTGTCCAAGTTATCCTGGATGGTACAGGCGTGAGGCGAAAAATAACCCAGGACAGGGTGCCAGAGAACATATTTTTGAGGACGCTACTCGGGAAGTTGATAGGAGGCCTATGATGTGATCTACTTAGATTTCCAAAAGGCTTTTGATGTTGTTCCCCACAAGATGCTCCTACTTAAGCTCAAAGCGACGGATTTTAGGAACTGTAGCAACCTGGATTGATAAATGGTTAACAGATAGGAAGCAGCAAGTAGTTATTAGGGGCACAATGTCTCGGTGGGCCTGCGTTCATAGTGGGGTACCACAGGGTTCAATTTTGGGGCCACTATTATTCCTAGTTTATATAAACGATATTAACACCAATATATACAGTAAGTTGGTCAAATCTGCAGACGACACCAAGGTGGGTGGTGTAGTGGATACTGTAACAGGAGCACTGAGGTTACAGTGGGATCTTGATGAAATTAGTGACTGGGCTGATACCTGGCAGATGAAGATTAATGGGGACAAGTGCAAGGTAATCCATATAGGGAACAAAAATTTAAGACAAGTATTTTATGGGTGCCATGGAAATACAGGAAGCCGATTGTGAAAGAGACCTCGGTGTGTATGTTGATGCTTCCATGTATGGAATAGTCTTCCTGATAGTATAGTGCAGGCCAACTCGTTGGGTTCCTTTAAAGCAGAGCTAGAGAAGATTTTAACAACTCTGAGCTATTAGTTGAATTCTCCCCAAACGAGCTTGATGGGCTGAATGGCCTCCTCTCGTTTGTAAATCTATGTTCTTATACCAACTCCACACATGGAGCCAGGGTGGAGCCTTGAATCCGAGTCCTAGAAGTGTGAGGCAGTGGTACTAACCATTGCACCACTGCAAGATAAATATATCGAATACCTTTGTAATTACCTCATATTTGCAAAGTTTCATATTTGTAAGTGTAGGTTTCTGAAAATTACTCCAAGTTGTATTATTTTTGAAAAGGAGTTAACAATATTCTTGAAAGCAAATAAATAGTGATAGTGCCAAGCGATTGTGTGCAAATGTTTTTTTTTTCCCCCCAAACGAATAATCTCCTTGTCTTGGGAGGTTATACACATATAAATTTTAATTTTTTTTTCCTGACTGCCACTTAGTTGCTATAAAACTATTGTGTGTATAATGTTCAATTACTGTCTTTCAGAAGTATTACTAAAACTAAAGTATTACTATAAATTACATTCATCCATCAGTGAGAGGGGGAAAAAGGCCAAGGATCGCCACAGACTCAGGCTAACAACCTAAAATAAAGGATTCACAAAGAATCACTTAATAGCCATTGCATTTTTTTTAAAAACTGAATACAATTACAGCACCCTGCACTACTAAGCAGTCTAGGGTTTAGGGCACTGTAGTAATAAAAAAGAAAAATTCTCAACTACAAAAGTTTGTTTTCGGAGTGGCCTACTACCTTAATTCAAAAACAAAATTAACAGAAACTACCCTCACTCCCTAACTAACCAAAAACAGGAGAAAAGCACTCAAACAAAATAGCACCCACCTCCCTACCAAGCTCCCAAAAAGGCCTATTTACAATAAAAAGGAAAAAAAAAGAAACAAACAATGAGCATACAGCACATACTACGGCAAGACAACCAAAAACCAGTCTGTAGTGACACAGCAGTAAATCTTTGTCAGGATCAGGTGCAGCCAGGCTTTTATCCCCAACCTCGTTGTCTCTTGGCCAATCAAAACTGGTCTTGTTAACGAGTGAGTCAACAAATGAGTCTCCACCCCCTTTTTTGTCATCATTGCCTATTAGCAGAAGGGATCAGAAACAGAAGCAACACCACAAGCAACCTACAACCATGCATATAAAACACAAAATATGCATACCAAATAAAAATACAATGTCTTGAGACATAACACCCCCACCATTAAATTACAAACAGGGTTTGTAAAAATAAATAAATAAATAAAACTAGTGTACGTTTCCACTAGCATGGGCACGGGACAGAGCATCGGCAACAACATTCTCAGTGCCTTTCTTATGGCAGGTGTCAAGATTATATCCCTGTACAAATAGTGACCAGCGCATTATGATGCTTTGGGTGGTGTTGGTATAGACCAGGGAAAAACTCCAGTGAAGTCAGTCTACTAGTTTCTCTGTCCTCCTAACAAAGAAGGATCTTCATGCATGAGGTGAAGATCAAAGGCGCACAGATTTGCTATGTGACTGAGGTTTCCTGACAAGGTGGGGACCATGGTAGATGGCTGTACGTGTCTTTGAACTCTCTAGACCACGTAATCTGCTTTCGCAGATGAAGTGTCCACCGCCATGGAACGTTTATGATCCGAAGTGCCTGGATCCATGGGCCTGGACCTCATATCCACCTGGGGGATCACCATCCCGGATCCCAAGGTATTTCGTCGTGTGGTGAGTGTGGCAACGTGCTGCACCAGTGTATGCTCCCCAACCTGACCTGGAGCTGAACCATTTTTGGTTTCGTAGGTGAGCATCAGTGTTTGAAACTGATGCAGGTCGCTACAGGAAGCCAGGGGAGGGAGTGTAACAATTGAGTGGTGTGGGCGAACTTGGGAAGATTGAAAAGCAGTCAAGCAGCTGCATTCTGAATCAGATGCAGAGGACGAATGGCACTCAGTGGCAGACCTACAAGGAGTGAGTTACAGTAGTCGATGCGTGAGTTGACAAGGATTACGTGACATATGAGTGATCCTACAAACTATGGTTAAAAAAATAGTAAAAATATCCTATTCTACCCAATGCAGTCAATCAGTAGCAGTTTAGCTCTTCTCTAACACATAAGGAAGGTTATAAGGAGACCAAACCCACAATAAAGTGTGGGAAGTACTCAATATAATTTACCCTGTGAGAAGCATTCAGTATAAAGGTCCATTGTTTTACTGACTTATTTTAGCCCATGCTGGTTTTAGTTCTGTGTGATAACAGTTTGTTGTACTCAAGTGTAACCACCTCACAGCAAGAGCAAGTCACAGCCCTAGCTGCTCAGAATACTATTACACTTCGGGACACTTATTAATTTCCCCAGACCAGATCGAGAAAAGCACACCCGATAGTACATGTATTCTATTTTTCAGAGTAGTAGTGTTTCGCAAACACAAAGGAGATTTAATATTCCATGAACACAAAGGTAATTGCACCAAAACATGGGCTCAAACGCCATCTATTGGTTGAAAATACACAATGAGCCCATGCCCAGACATCTCTCCCAATGCACTCTAGTCATCCACATAGTCCACATTACACTAGGGCCTTGGGCGGCAGGGAGGGGGATGAGGGACCCCACCGTGCCTTAACTGCACCCTCAAATTTTAATGCATTATAGACATACACACACACGACACTCTCACGCATGAACATACAAACATACACATGTTCCACAGGGGTGCGATGGGGGCTGAGTGGCTGCCCTATCTCTCTGTCTCTGGTCCTGTGTGGGCGGCATGGGGGGGGCCCGCCGCGTGCTGAAGGAAGAAGAACCATCGTGGGGTGTTGCAGGTGGCCCTGGCTGGGCGGTGGATCGGGTGGGGGCCTTGGTCCTGCTGCATCGTGGGACCACTGCTTGTGGTCCAAGGATTTTGGGATGCTCTAGGCCCTTCTGGGTGAGTTGGGGGGTCATGTTTGTACTGGGCGGGGGGGCAGCTGCTTTCTGGTTGCCTTGGGTCCGCTCCCAAGCGGGGGTGGGCATTAGCCATTGGGGGGCCTACCTCCGATCGTCTTGTGGTGTCCGGGGGGGCCGGGACTAGTGATGGACCGATCCAATATTCAGTATCGGTATCAGTCCGATACTGGCCAAAATTACTGTATCGGTATCGGTGAGTAAATAAAAAAAATATTTTTTGATATTTTAAAAATATTAAAAATCAAGGAAATGGGTGCATTCAACTTCATACAATGTGTCACAGCGCGCCACAGTCAAAGTTCGCAAGACGCTTCCTGCGTCGCTTCCCGTCCCCTCTCAACGGGCCTCCTTCTACAGGGGCCAGGCGCCCCCTTGGTCCCTTGCTAGCTCCCTTTTGGGTTGGATGGGTGGCTGTCTCAGGGGCATGTGGCTCGCCTTGGGCCGGGGGAGGTGGCACTGCTGTGCCCTGACAGCATTAACCACCACCACTTCCGAGGACAAATCAGCTCACACTTGCATGCACACACACACACATACACATACACACACGGGTGGACACATATGAGGCATTTTTTAATTATTATTATTATTATTCTGTATATGTCAGTATGTATAGGTTCAAATATGTGAATATATGTATATGTGTAGGTATGTATATAAAATGTATTTATTTTCAGTATTATTATTCTTCCCCCTTTTTGATGTTGTTGTTTTGTAGATTATTGTTTCTGTGTTTTGTGTTCCCATCTCCCTTCCTGTTTTTTGTTTTTAATTATTATTATTATCATTCGCTATTTGTTGTTATTGTTCACTTCCCGGTCCCTGATTATTGGCACGACTCATATCCAGCATTACATTTTTCATAGATTCTAAATTCCAATTTTGCAACTCTGTTTAATAGTGGTAGCTCAATAGTTTTGACTATGATTATTATTCATTACCCAAATCTCACAAAACTCCAGTTGACAGCAGTACCCAAATATGAACACTAGAGGGCCACCCAAACTCTGGCTGCCTCTTCCTCTCTCAAGCTGTATTCAAAAATATCTTTGTGCACAATATATTTGTTAAAAAACAGGATACAGTGCTGAAAGAGCTGATTTTTCAAATTTTTTCGCCACCTGTTGATTCAATGAGTGGCCCACGTGAATAGAATTAGTCTCTTAATAGAAGTTTATTTTCTTGTCAATAATGAACTCACCTGAATATGGTCAGAAAGACCCAACACTATCCTTCACAATACAAATGCATGTACATTTACATGTCATACCCAAGCCCGGCCTCCAGCTACAGCACGCAATGCATTAACAGTTATCAAAGATGGACAGAAGATATAGGCCAACATGGCAATACAATAGCAAAATATGCAGGCATCTTTTCTTCTGAATTCTATTTCACTCCCCTTTTATCTTCATATAGAAATAAGTATACCATCTAAATACTTAGATTTTATGGGGACATTAAAATTATTTGATTAATGTGCTCTTTTAAAAACAGTAAAAATTAAAAAACCTAAATAATGAAGTTATTTACAAAGCTGATGCTACACTTCACAGTTTCTACTGTACTGTGTAAATACAGTGATGCTCCTGGTTACAGTCACAGTAAAACTTAGCATCGGCATCAGCATCTCACTGCTCGCTCACTGAGCTTTCCTGTCCAGGAACTGCAGGTTTATGGGTGTGGATGGCACCAGCAGGGTTCTCGTGATTGGCTGCACCGTGGCTCCGGAAGGATCTGGCCGTACGTCATAGTGTTTTATTAACTGCAGGGGAACAGCAGCAGGTCAAATGCAGAAATATGAACAAAGACAACAAACAGTGCTTCATTAGATAGATAATAAAAAAATAATACTTTACAATATAGACAGTACACATAAAAATTAACACTGAAATCATCAGGCTAGCAGGGTTGCCAAGTTTGGTCAGCTGGTTGGAGTGAGATTTTCAATTTGAGACAAGTCTGCACACACGTGCACATGCATTTACACGCATGTAATAGTTTTATTACCTTGTAAATAGTCTGTAGGGTTTGAAAACTGCTCTAACACTTTTAATGTAGCTAATTTTAGGTTCATAATTGAATAATGTAGATTTATTGTGAGATTTTCTCATGAACATGAGAGTCGGAAAGCGTGAGTGTCACGCCAGACGCATGAGAGTTGACAATCCTGGGCTAGAACACCACCCATAATGCAAAGCTACTTGGACCTGGTCATTCTCAGCTCCCTTCAGGAGCCTCCTTTTGATGACCATGCAGCCCTCTAAATGAATGGTAAATCATTGACTGTTATTTGCTCACGGAGAACCTTATAACTCCCGCCGCTGGCTGAGTGGAGCAAACAATCAAAGTTGAAGGCCAAATGTTTGGCGGGCAGTTAACTTATAATTGCGAAAAAAAATAGATGATTACACCACAAAGGAATTCACTGAACATGAACTAACTGCAGGTAGACCAAGTATTTTAAAGATGGCCCCCTGACAGATTATTGCCCGCTCCCCTGGATGACCCCATGAAACACGCTGTTCTTTTTTAGCACAGGTTACCCGTGAACCAAGGTGGCATGTAGTGTGGGCATGTAGTGCAAACCACTAAAATACACATAAAACAAACCACGATATAAACAGAGGGGCGGGCAGGCGGTGGCCGTGGGGACCCTGCCCTCACCCTGGACAGGATGAGGTACATCTCCAGCTCAGCCACTCTCTTCCCCAGACAGGCGCGGATCCCAAAGCCAAAGGGGACGGAGCTGAAGGGGTGCTGCTTGAAGCGGTCTGCATTCCGGAGCCAGCGTTCGGGCCAGAAGGCAAACGGCTGGGGAAAGTTCTGTGCGTCGTAGGACACTGCGTAGTGGCACAGGTGGAACAGGGTCTGCGGGCACCACAACACGTTACCAAGGAGTCACAGTGGCAGGGCGCTGCTGCAAGTCTACAACCCCTTTTAAACAGCAGGTGGCATAGCGGTGGAGGAACACCCAGCTAGTTAACACTGCAGAAATTGATCCACTGCATCAAAAACAACAAAAATAACTATTCTGGAGAACCTTTAGTCCCTTTGTTGGGGATATTTTTATACACATGGTAACACTATATGGCCAAAAGTATGTGAACACCAGCCTATCCAACATCTCATACTGAAACCAAGAGTATTAATATGAAGCTGGTCCACCCATCGTTGCCATTATAGCTCCTGCTCTTCTGTCCATTAGATGCTGGAACCTGGCTGGTGGCATTTCACACTGGGTATTTAGTTTGGGTGATCAGGCCCCTCTCTGTGAGCTGGTGTGGCTGGCCACTTCACAGCTGGATTTGTTCCAGACACTTTCACCATCACAGTTATAGCTAACCAGGGCAGCTCTTGTTAGAAAGATGGCACCCTGTAATGGTGCCAAGTGGACAGTCACTAACAACATCTGTACAACCATCCTACTGCTGATGTTTGCTGCAGGAGATTGTGTGTTTAATTATACACCCACGTCACCAATGGGAGTGGCTTCATTTGGCAATTTTATTACAACAGGGGGGTACAGTGTATATAAAAGTATACACACCCTTGTTAAAATGCCAGGTTTTTGTGATGTAAAACATTAGACCACCATAAGTCATTTCAAAACTTATATTCAAAAATATAAAAAATAAACTTACAATAAGCTGGTTGCATAAGTATACATGCTCCTAAACTAATACTTTGTTGAAGCACCTTTTCATTTAATTACAGCATTCAGTTTTTTTGGGTACACACCTGCCATCAATTAAAGTGATTCTGATTAACCCCAAATAATGTCCAGCAGTCCTAGTAGGATTTTCCTGACATTTACTCAGTTGCATCCTACTGCAAAAGCCATGGTCCGCAGTGAGCTTACAAAGCATCAAAGGCATCTCATTGTAGAAAGGCATCAGTCAGGAGAAGGGTACAAAAAATTCCACAGCATTAGATACACCATGGAACACAGTGAAGTTATCAAGAAGTGAAGAAGATATGGGACAGCAGTGACGCTACCAAGAATATCCCTCCAAAATTTATGAAAAAAATGATGAAAATCATTTCAGGGAGGCTGCCAAGAGGCCTATAGCAACACTGCATTCCTGCAGGAGCTGCAGGAATTTCTGGCAAGTACTGGATGTGTACTACATGTGGCAACGATCTCCCATATTCTCCATATCTCCGGAACCTGGGGTAGAGTCGCAAAAAGACTTACAAAGAAAAACATCCAGGCCCAGCTAAATTTAGCAAAAAAAATGCATCACGTCTCCCAAAAGCATGTGGAAAATTTTTTGTGGTTTGACCAAGGTGGAACTTTTTGGCCACAATTCCAAAAGGTATATTTGGCACAAAATCACCACTGCGTATCACCAAAAGAGCACCATGCCCTTGGTGAAGCATGGTGGTGGCAGCATCATGCTTTGGGGCTGTGGGGCTTTAGTCAAGGTGGAGGGAATTGTGAACAGTTCCAAATACCAGTCAATTTTGGCCCAAAACCTTCAGGTGTTTCATAGGAAGCTGAAGGTGAAGAGGAATCTCACCTTGCAGCATGACGATGACCCCAAGCATACATCCAAATCATCAAAAAAATGGCTTCACCAGAAGAAAATTAAAGTTCTGGAATGGCCCTAAACCCAGTTGAAAATCTGTGGGGTAACCTGAAGAGGGCTGTGCACAGGAAATTCTCTTGCAATCTTACAGATTTGGAGCGCTTCTATGAGGAAGAGTGGCCAAATATTGCCAAGTCAAGAAGTGGCAAGCTGATAGACTCCTACCCAAGAAGGGGCATGCTGATAGACTCCTACCCAAGAAGGGGCAAGCTGATAGACTCCTACCCAAGAAGGGGCATGCTGATAGACTCCTACCCAAGAAGGGGCATGCTGATAGACTCCTACCCAAGAAGGGGCAAGCTGATAGACTCCTACCCAAGAAGGGGCATGCTGATAGACTCCTACCCAAGAAGGGGCATGCTGATAGACTCCTACCCAAGAAGGGGCAAGCTGATTGACTCCTACCCAATAAGGGACATGCTGATAGACTCCTACCCAAGAAGTGGCAAGCTGATAGACTCCTACCCAAGAAGGGGCAAGCTGATAGACTCCTACCCAAGAAGTGGCATGCTGATAAGACTCCTACCCAAAAAGACTGAATGCTGTAATTAAATCAAAAGTTGCTTCTACCAAATATTAGTGCGCACACTTATGCAACCAGGTTATTGTACATTTTTTATATTTTCCCCTGATAGATTTGTTTGCTTATCAGTTGCATTGTACAGGTTATAGGTTACATTAACGGTGGGAAAAGTTTTGAAATGATTTATCCGGGTCTCATTTTTTTACATCACAAAAACACTGAATTTCTACTGGAGAGTGTACACTTTTTATATCCACTGTACATATACTTTCAGTCATATACTGTATGTTCACCCTTTTGTATGTTGTATGTTTTGTACTGTATGCTTTTGGGAAGTTAAACAGCTCACATTTTTTGGAAAGATGTAATCTCCAACCACGATTTCACTGTCAACGGTGGTGCGGGCATTTCCTGGCACCACTGGATACATTCTGTGGGCAGGAAGAGTGGACATTCATGCCATCATCAGCGACATCACAACTCAAGCCCCTCAGAGCTGTGGCCCTCTGTCCACACGGTCACTCAAGGCAGCTGACCTCAAGGTCTCCTTCACGACGGCCTTCAGCAGGGGCATCTTGGCGATGTCGTCACTTGTGGGCACCTTGTCCCCGGGGCAGATGCTGGTCACCTCCTTGCTCAACTGGTTCTGGATGAGCGGTTCCCGGGCGAGGTGATACAAGGCCCACGAGATGGTGTTGGATGTCTGGGGGGGCGGATATTGAAATGCCAGACCTAATGCCACCAGATGGAGGTGGTGTCTGTCTCGTCAGGCCACCGAGGGATGGCAGATGACACAGATTCTATGGGAAGACACCTCGAACCCAAGGCCTTCTTTAAAGGCTTCTGATGTGACACACATAGCTGTTTGCCTTGAGGTGGTGTGCCGCCATCTTCCACATTTTACCTGAAGGTTGTCAGCTAGTGCCTTTCATCTCACAAACTGCAAATAAACACAGACTGAAATGTAACACCCCCCCCAGGGTATGGCAGGGCCCCCCTCCATACCGTGTCCACCCCAGCCAGAAGCAGCTCAGTGATACTCCCCAGAACCTCAGTGACAGACATCTGCTCGCTGACCAGCAGGTGGGTGAGGTACTCCCCCTCCACAGGCTCTCCCCGCTTCATCCTTGCACTGATCTCAGTCATCTTCTTCTCCACGAGCTGTCCAGCTGCATACCCAGCAGAAACTCCTAAGTGGCGGCTGGAACTTCCATAACTCTGCTCCCCTCCCTAACAGCTAACTAAGGACTTCACGCTACAGCCTGTAATATGGCATAAATATGACTCTCTGGAGAGGACTGAGGGCCAGTTCTGGTGGGCGCTCACCGACTTTGAAGAGGTGGTCCCAGACAGACACAAAGTGCTTCCAGAAGGGCATGTAGGGCCAGGTAGACTTAGGGAAGAGCACTAAGATTGGGGAGAGGCGGAACATCTCTCCCACGGAGAAGATGAACTTCTGCGTCTCCTCTGGGATGGTCTCGTTGAGGCAGCCCATGCGGGTCTCGAACAGCACTGCTGAGATGCCTGTCATATGGCAGAGGAGGTCAAAGAGACGGGCGACGGGTGGACAGGGGGACATATGTAGCGGTATGGAGTGATTGTGGGAAGGATGTATGGTGCTAGGAGGGGTGGTAAACGAAACAATGAGGGGTGATTCTGAAACGGGGATGGGACAATAGGTTGGCATGCATCAGGTGTACCCAATGTTACTGATGAGCTGGGGGACGGGCGGAGTGGAAGATAAAAACACCGCTGGGGGGTGACGACCGAAACTGGTTAGAAGTTTGCATGACGACCGACCCGACTGAGCTGCGGTGATCCTCAGGAGAGACCTTCCGAGGGTGAGTACAACAGTGGAGCACCAGTGAGATTGTTCAACGCGCTCTAGTTCCTTCTCATAAGGGAAGTCACTAAGCTCTACTCCTGACGAACGTGTGGACATGAATGTGGGCTTGTGCATGCAAGAACTGATACCCCTCCCCTTGCCCCACAGAGCCATGTGGAAGACGCTTGTGTCCCATCGGAGCCACTGGGAGTGACGCGACGTTCGACCAGAGCAGTATGCAGGAGCACCGACTGCTGCCGTGCTGTCGGATTGGGACGATTCTTTTTTTATGGTTACCACGGTAACACTGTAGTCATGGCGGAGGAGTGTGGAGCAGACCAGATCTCTCATCGGGACTGTGAACATATTCCCTCCCTCTTTGGTTCTCTGTTGGTAGGGCAGGCTGTCCGACGGGTTACCTTGCCCAAGTTCCCCCAATAAGTGTAAACTGAATAGGCATAACGTTTCGGCGAATACTGCTGCCTTAACGTAGTCGGTGCATTGCGTGGCCAAAAGTTTTGAGAATGACACAAATATTAGTTTTCACAAAGTATGCTGCTTCAGTGTTTTTAGATCTTTTTGTCAGATGTTTCTATGGTGTACTAAAGTATAATTACAAGCATTTCATACGTTTCAAAGGCACTTATTGACAATTACATCAACTTTATGCAAAGAGTCAATATTTTCAGTGTTGGCCCTTTGTTTTCAAGACCTCTGCAATTCGCCCTGGCATGGTGTCAATCAACTTCTAGGCCAAATACTAACATATGGCAACTCATTCTGTGTTTTTGTTTAGTGACCTGCCTCTTGAGGATTGACCACAATCCTCTCAGAGGTTGGTTCGATAACATTCGGAGAAGCTGAGTTCTCAGGCAAAATTGTCCATGAGCCCACTCCCTTGAGTGAGAAGCAACCCCACACATGAATGGCCTCAGGATGCTTAACTTTTGGCATGACACAGGACTGATGGTAGCGCTCACCTTTACTTCTCTGGACAATAATTTTTCCAGATGCCCCAAACAATTGGAAAGTGGCTTCACCAGAGAAAATGACTTTACCCCAGTCCTCAGCAGTCTAATCCCTGTACTTTCTGCAGAATATCAGTCTGTCCTTGAGAGAAGTGGCTTCTTTGCTGGCTTCTTTGCTGCCCTTCTTGACATCAGGCCATCCTGCAGCAGTCTTCGCCTCACTGTGCGTTTTGAACAATTGAACCCCACTTAAACAAGGGACTTTGCAATTAATTGCAATTGATCTGATCACTCTTCATAACATTCTGGAGTATATGCAAATTGGCATCATGAAAGCTGAAGTAACAAACTTTGAGAAAACCAATATTTGTGTCATTCTCAAAACTTTTGGCCACAACTGTATTCCCCAAGTGTGTTTTGAATTCTACTGGTGCTTTATTTTATTTTTATTATGCACAATCTGTATTCACCTGAGTGGACTCTTTGAATTTCGATTTTGGTTTTACTGTCTTAATCTCTTAAGTGTGATATTTATTGGTACTCTCGGCATGCAGGGCGTATACTAGAGTGTGTTTCTAACCCACGGTGACTACCTTATGTGGTAATTGCCTGCTACATTGGTCTGACAGGCTATGTAACGAGGGGGAGTGCCTGTTAGTGATTGTTTACCTACTTATTAATTGGAAGCTGGGTAAACGAGTTACTGGTCAAGGTCTAATTCCAGTGTGTGGGTTTTTTTGTTTGTATGATCAGCAAATTAAAGATTTCTATTTTTTTTGCCTTTGCCTGTTCCTTGTGTATCCCGAGGGTGGAGTATTTGTTGTGGCACCGTTACATAGAAACGACCCGGCACCCGGAACCCGGCACCTCAAGCCATGCATCCGGCTTGGGACATTATGTGAAAGCTCAAAAGCACATCAGCTTTTTTACTAAGAACTGAGTTTAATATTATTTATATACTGGGCTGATTCACAATCTGATATCTATGAACAATCAAGGTTTAAGCGGATAACCAACAGCTCATTCACATGGGTTTATAGCAGCACAGATATTACCCAACACGCAGACCAACCTGCAACATGCACAATCAACCGATGAAGGACAACGGTCATCTAGTTCAAGGTCAAGGTTCTACATCATAATCGTTTATTTTCAGCATATCATTCAGGGTTAGGGTTAAGCTGCCTGCAGCAACATTACAACACTGCAACGGTGTTTGCATAACTAAATAATAATAGTTTTAAAATAAAAGCTCAGTATCAGGTTAGAACTTGCCCTATCATGCAATTCATGCAATTCTTCTCTACATACAACCACATATTCCCTTATCTACTTACCTTCAAAGGCAAACTTGTACAATTCTCCTGCCACGTCGTGCACAATGGTCCCACCCCCCCGGGTCTGTCGGAGCCAATCCACTTTCAGAATGAAGTCGCTCACCACCTGATTGATGGCCCCCGTGTAGGTGGATACATGCTTGGGCTTCAGCATTCTTGGGTTCAGGATGCTCCTGATCCGCTGCCACTCAGCCCCCATTCTGGGCACAGTGGGGGCATGCCAGTTAGCACATGGGGATGATGGCTAACAATGCTAATGCTAATATGCTAACCCTGGGAGGATGGCTAAGGTTGCTAACGTGCTAACCCTGGGAGTATGGCTAAGGCCGCTAATGTACTAACAATGGGAGGATGGCTAAGGGCACTAACATACTAACCCTGGGAGGATGGCTAAGGGTGCTAACGTGCTACCCCTGGGAAGATGGCTAATGGCGCTAACGTGCTAACCCTGGGAGGATGGCTAAGAGCACCATCACCAGCCTGCTGACAATCTAACCCCGAAATTAACCCTAACCTGCCAGCTGTGGTGGGGGGAGGGTGACCTGGATCTTGCTCATCAGAAAGGCTTTTGATGGCGCCTTGATGCTAATCCTGATCATGTCTCCACAGCTACAGCTTGCAAACGTTATACATGGCTCTCCTATTATCACCGATCAAGATGAGAGGATGAGGAGGAGGCATGTGGCCGGGCCGCGGTGCTACTCACTCGGTGAGCGGCCCGTAGGCATGGCTGCGCAGCTCGCGGTAGGTCCTCCAGTGCGGCATGTCAGTACGCACCGGATGACGCCCCTCCTGCCTGAGCACCTGCTCGATGAGCTCTGCTGTTGCCACGTTGATGATGACCAGGGGTCCGTACTTGGACTTCCAGAGTGGGCCATAGATCTTGCTGTGTTCAATCTTGGTTAGGAGAGAACAAACTTTCCTGAAGGAACTGAATGGCACAGCGGCCCCTTGAGATTCTAAGCAAGGTTACCATGGCAAAACCAAACAGGAGGCACGCTTAATTAGCATAATACATTTACATTTATCACACAGAGTTTCTCAGGCATGACACTGAAACCGACCAAAAGACATTTCGTTGGATGGGGATCTGTTACAGAGAGGCTGCAGCTGTTCCCACAACCTTTAAATCTACGTATGAATATCCATCCTTGTTCTTATGCAGGCACTGAGAGGGAGTAGCAAAAATAACTTGAAAATACAACAAGTAATTAAGCAGGTGCAGTTTAGAGCACTTACAATCCAAGCTTCTCTTCAGAACGGCAATCATTCAATTACACGGTGGCATCCCTAACCATTACACCACCTGCCTGCCCCTTTACAGTATGTATAAGCACCTTACTCTGGCCGTAACTCATACTATATAGGTGTGCTCACTGCTCAATACTTAATATGCGTGTTTTATTTATTAAGAGAACTTTTTACATATTCAGTAGACGCACAGGCAGCATGCAGAGCGCACGGCGCATCTGCCAGCGCAGGGACGTACTTGCATTTGGTGCGTCTTCGGGAAAAAGCCCTTTGCGAAGAGCCAGTAGAGCGACGTAAGGAAGCTGGGCCCCGGCAGCTCGTCCACGGCCTTCAGCCTGCCTCCGCTCGCCACCGTCGGATTGGAGGAGGCGCCGCGCCGGACGCCGTGGCTGCCGGCAGCCGCTGCCGGGGCAGGGGACGCGCCGTGACGGAGCGCTGCAGCCGCCGCAGCCGCCGCAGCCCGCGTCCCCGCCTGCGCATCCAGCCTGCCGAGCGAATAACAGCCGCGCCTCAGGTGGGAGAACATGGTGAGCCAGCTGAGAGTGGGGCATTAACTGCAGTCTCTGCCGGGAGCGTTCCGCTGTCCCCCGCTGTCCCGGGAGCGCCCTGCCTCCGTAAACAGGACACTGAACTAGAGTAACCCTTCCCTTTATTCCCGACGTGGAAGAGAGCCGCATTATAGGCAAAGGTCCCGCACTAGCTGGCACCTCCCGCATCTACCTTCATACTCCAGCAGGTACGCTTCCCGAGCAGGGCTGTGCCCCGTTGGGGAGGTGGGGGTGGGGGGCACCCGTCGGATTACCTGTTATCGGTGACAGGCGAACAATCCATTGCGAAATAAAACCTTGCAGTTTAAGTCATGGGCGCTTGTTGTTGTGGACACAGCGCCAATCCTTGGCATTCAAACTTTTATTTTATTTGCTATTATTTAGTTAACGTCGCCTATTTTTGCCTCGTTATTTCTGCAACAGAAACGTAAGAAGAGGAGTAGGGCGGCGAGATTTTGGCTAAAATATCAATCACGACTTATTTGTTTTTACTCAGAACAATATGCCCTGAAAACCAAAACATTTTGACCCCTCCATGTGATGATTACTATCTAGTGTGTGTCAAGGTCTGTGATGTATTAAATGGTAAGCTGACCGTTGGTACTCATAGTCGACAGGTTGAATGCAGAAAAAATGGGCATGGATGAAAATCGAGACTCTGACAATGGCCAAATCATTTTGGTCACGCCACTGGGTCAGAGCATCGCCTAATCAGCAAGGCTAGTGGGGGGCTCACAGTACCTACCGCGAGATGCAGGATGTGAACGGAGGACACCGTGGCACAAATGACAGATAACGTTGGCGATGGTCATGCGAATAATGTTTCATGGCACAGTCCGCCGAGCCCTGCCGTGTCCAGGGCTTTGTAGCCCTGGATTGGTCCTGCCGGTCAAACCAATCCCACAGATGCGTGACACATAACCGATCCTCCACAAATGGGATTCACTGGACCAGACGTCCTTCTTTCATTGCTCCGAGGTCAAGGTCCAACATTCTCATGCCCATTGGAGGTGCTTCTGATGGTGGTTATGGGTCAGCATGGGCTAGTCAGATGGGTAGGCAGGAATTCATTAATAGGTTTAGGGGGGGGGGGCAGAAGCCTACCTAGAAAGCCTGCCCCCTCACTTCGCTGATCTTCATTCATATACTGGAAACTGCCTGGGTATTGTGGGTATGATTCTATAAGGCTATAACTAATCGATACGGGAATTTATTACATTGAGGGAATGATTCTATAAGGCTATAACTAATCGATACGGGAATTGATTACATTGAGGGAATGATTCTATAAGGCTATAACTAA
>JAODKM010000034.1:4887505-4900210 GCA_026780845.1 Petrocephalus sullivani
GGAATTAGCATAACAGAGATGTGGTCTGAGTAGCCGAGGTGGGGGCGGGGCTCTGCCCGATATGCGCCGGGGATGTTTGTGTAAACCAGATCCAGCCTGTTTTCCCCTCTCGTTGTGTGTCTCGTGTGTGTGTGCTGGGAGGATGTATACCCTGAGATACAATCTCGAATGTGCCCCTGATTTAAGTCCAATTTTTCTTTTTTTTTCAGCCAAATTGATCAAATTATTAATCTTCTCAAAACAACACTAAACGTTTTACCAATTTATAAATCTCTTCTTTGCACTTGCCTCTCTCGAAAACATTAAACCATAAAAAATTTAATTCTGCCTGAAAATACAAGATACGTTAGTCTTCTCACAATCCACTTTCAGTCACTCATTGAAATAGACTAACACAAGGCAGTGACAGACAATAATCACGTCATAACAACACTTTTCAGTATCCGACAGTTGGCAATTTTGCAGTGTCGTTCTGAAGGGTATCCAATAAAACCGTCACTACAGGACTGAATATTTTTGGAGTTTGGTCCAATGAAAATAAAGAAATGATCATGAGAAAGAAATTAGAAATGTATTAAATAGGTCACTAGTAATATCTACCATTTCTCTTTTAACAGCTGCTAAACCATGTGTAGAGCAGGTTTAGCGGAAACCGGCAAATAGCGAAATTTTGTGGTGATCAGGTGATAAAGGGTTTAGTTTAAAACGCAGTGGGTCTCCTTGGGGTAGTGATTCTGCTGCAATAGTGATGCATTGTTTGCATACTGTTGCAATGTATTATATATTATATAAATAATTTCAAGTTTACAAAAAACTAGGGAAAATTAGGGAATGTACAACATTTAAGTGAATGTAACTAAAACAAATCACCGGTTTATGTTTTGATGCCATTATCAGGAAAATGTGAAAGCATGAAGGAAGCCATAATATCATTGATAAAACTTTATTTTGAAAGGATCTGAAGTTCACCCTCCAAATTAATTAAAGTTGGACCTCAGATTATAGACTCACCACTCTAGACTGCTCCTAGAATGTTGACACTAATTTCAGGAGCTGAACTGGTCAGACTTGCTTTCTGCTCATTATTTCCCCAAATCATTTTAACAGGTCATATCCCTAATAAACTGCAGTAATTCGCAGCCTCACAAAAACACCAGAAATAAAACAATAAAAGAAGCGTTCTGTGTTTCCCTGCCTTCGGGCTTCACTGGCACAGGCCACAGCCAGCCACTGAGGTCTATTTCTGCTCCCCCATCTTGGGAATCACATTCAGGAGGGTGAGGGAGATGGCCCCTGGCACTAGGCGGGGGCCCCTTACACTTCTGCGAGCTTCTCTGCAATGTGACTCAAATTCCCTCCCACGCTTCAGCTGGTATTTTTGAGGGTTTTTGAGCGACTTGATGTTGATGGCCAGCCTGTGCAGCGCGGAGTCATGCCGAGCCTGAGTCCTGTCCCAGGACTCATTAACTGTGTCAGCAAGATGGAGCCCCAGCAAACAAAGGCATCTCGTGCTAAAGCAGACGCCGGCAGGGCAGACTGGGGGCAGGGGGGTGCCACCAAGGGGGGGGGCATATCGGACACAAGAGGACAAACGGGAAAACTGCTCTGAAGTGTTCTGCTCTATATTCAAATAAAGGTACTTACATTTTATTCATATACTAAAATATATGCACAACTTTATATACACAGAGGTTGGAAAACATAAAAAATTAACAACTCAAAGTGACATTTCTAGAGAAAAGGCCTAACCCTTCCATACATATTGTCAGTATTTCACACAGCATGGTCACATGGGCTGGTCATGTAGCAAAAGGGATCACATGACGCAGCATCCAGACTGGACTCACGATGCTGTCAGAGGCAAGAAAGAAGCTCATGAAGTTCCAGACCTGCCTCTTATGGAAATAGCAGGGAGCAGAAGAAGGAGCCGAGGAACACACCCCCCCGACGGTCTACCAGGGAGCAGCACAGAAAAACCCTTCATGGCCTTTATTCACAGATTCTCTCACACGTCAATAGAATAAAAAAAAATATACAAAAAAAACAAAGGATTAGCAGTAGCTTTGGCAACCTGACTTCATTCCTCAGTTTTAAAATAAACTGGCCTGAATATGGGTCATGTTAACCTATGTGCAGGTTCTTTTTATCATTAGTTCCACTTTCTGCTGAAATCAGACCCACCAGCCCAACCACCAGGACCATTTAACCTACTACTAAAAGTTTCCTTCTCTAACAATCAAGATGACTAAAGACAGACCCCAAATTAAAGAAAGGTAAGGAAGGTGTGAGGATTAGCAGAGGCTCCACTGGGAATGGGCCTTCGATGCCTCCTTGATATGCCTACTTTCCTCCTGTGTGTCTGCAAACACCAGACGGGGCTGACACCCCAAGCAGCTCAGCCACCCGTGCGCTGTGATGACTCACACTGGTTCATTATACTGCGCCAATGTGCTGTCCACTGGCCCCGTCTGACAGTATCGGTTATATAAGATAAAAGCACAAACTCATTGCTGACATCCAGCACAAAGCCATAGACCTTTGCAGTGGGTGCATTAACTCTCTGACGTGGAGATGATCTTACATTTTCTACTCAGATTTACTTTGTGTAGTGCACTTCTTCTGTAAACAATCCCTGATATGTTGCCATTAACATCAGGCACTAAAAATTCCCTTAATATATTAAATATGTTGAAGCCTGGAAATGTAGTTAAGGTCACTGTGAAAACTGGATTACCAAGGTACTGTCCAGGCCAGCAAATCTTTCTGATAGCAACAGGAGGCCAAGTTGTATCAACAGAAAACAGTGGTCAGTGGTCATTGTGATAAATTAAAAACTGTTGAAAACAGCGAAGTCCCAAATGCGATTTGAATGAACTGCCCATCCACCCTCCAGTTCCTGTTGCATGGGTGAAAAGTTACTGACAATTACAATCAGTCTTCAATTTTCATTTTTTTCCCCAAGGCACAAAAAATGCACAGTGTTGATTAAAAAAAAAAAACAATTGGGCAAATGGTACAAGGTGCCATTAAACAGGCAGCCTCAGGCAGGCCTGGTTCCCCAGCTTGACCTCCGACCTGGAACTGCTCAGAGCGCTCTCCTTCCCCCCTCCTCCCTTCGCGGTTTAGTCCTCGTCACTCTCGCTGCCTGACTCACTCAGCTGCAGGTCTTTCTCTGTGGGTAGAAGGGAGAGGGACAGTGAAAAACACAGCAGAGCAGTAATTCACAAAGAAAACAGGATGCCGTTATCAGATGCCAGGCACAGCCTCCAGGAATGATGCTAGGATCAGTGCACTCTGTGGGTTTGCCTTAGTGCTGCGCTGCTCTACACTCTTTATGAATGGAGACAGACGGATTCCAAGGATCTCATTCAAAGGATCTTGTAACTGCAGTTATGGACTCACTGAGCGTGCTCATAAGATGGGCCCCACCCTCCTCTGAGCGGCTGCAGTGCGAGGTGGTCACAATGGGCATGCTGTGGGCGGGGCCCGAAGCAGGCCCTGGGGGGCCCCGGGCCTCGTCCTCCGAGTCGCTGCTGGAGCTGGAGCTGTCCTCGCTGCTGGATGACGAGCTCTTGGAGTCGGAAGAGCTGCTGCCGCTGCTCATCTGGTCCAGCTCGCGTGCCTCTGCCAGGAGCTCTGCGTGGAGAGGAGCACCGCAGCGCCTCAGCAGCTCTCACTGTGCACATACACCACGACTCCCGCAAGCTGACATGCCGCCAGCTTCTTGACTGATGCTAAACACTGACACAACTTCCAAAGAACCTGCTGGAAGCCGTAGGACGACTAGTCACACATTCTCCTGCTACTCTGCAGCACTTTTTAAATTAAGCAGCCAGTTATTTATATCAAATATGCTATTTTCATATACAAGCCAACAACATGTCATGTCAAAGTGGGAATGACGTAGAAGGCGGTAGAATTTTCACAGGGCTGCCCAGATTCTGCACTAATCCCCAGCAAAGTGGACAGCGTGCCATTTTCTCACGATTCGGACGTTTCAAGCGTGGCTTGAGACATTCCGCTGGTACCTCTCTCGATGTCATCCATGGGAGACACTGGGGATGTCTTCTCCTTGGGGGTGGGGCTCCTGCAGCCTGGGGCAGCCCTACTGCTGCCACTGCCCCCAGTCTTCATCTGCTGGCTCAGTCGGCTGGTCTGCTGCTCCAGGCGTGACTGGATCTTGCTGCTTCCTTCGGCCCTAAACGCAACGCACACACCACCTCAGTGCACACCTTAGCGAGAAAGATCCGGGTGCAGCACTGCTCCCCCTGACCCACAGCACTGCTCCCCCTGACCCACCTGGTCTTCTTGACTGCGATGTTGCTGTTGAGCTTCTCCAGACGGTACTCGCCAGTCTCGTGGTTCACGATCAGGATGCATTCCTTCATGTAAGGCCTTTTCGAGCCCTTGAACACAGTAACAGGGGCAGTCGAGCCCTGGAAGGTGGAACCCAAACAAAGGGCAGTCAAGGAAAGGTAGAAATAAGTCTTACACAGGCCTTTTGTTCATTTCATTTTGCGAGCGATGCCGAAGAGCACGTAAATAGCCCCTACCTCCAGATTGGGCAGCGTTATGGTCACCTGTTCCCCTTTGCCCACCTCAAGCTCCCCCTCGCATGCAGTGTCAATGGAAGCTGGTTTGAAGTCATCTTATTAAAAACAAAAACCGTATTTTACTTAATTATGGGACTAATACAAAACTAGCCAATGAGAGCACTGGGGGCAAAGCAGACGCGTTACACTGTCGCACTCTGACGGAAATACAAGCAAAGCAAACGAGCTGCTGACAAAGCGATGAATCATAAAGGTGCATTAAAATCAGCGCCAGGGGGCGCTGCCGAGCCGCCTGTGCGCCACGGAAATATTCACAGCGGATATTTACTGGCCAGGAAAACTGGTTACAAGTTAAGAGCTAGTGCACAGTAAAACGCCATGAACTACTTTATAACAAGACTAAAATATTACATGGGTCACCATCACAATATTAAAAATTCTCTAAACCAAACCACGGTAAAACAGCGGACTACTAAGGTATAAAACTCTTTACAGCCAGAATTCAAATCAATATATCAAGATGTAAAATGTGCGGAATGAAGTCACTTACATCGCACAGTGTGGAAAGCACTCTTTGGTTGCCTTTCAAACGTTTCACCTAATTTAAGAAGGTGTTCCTGGTTATCAAAATTTGAATACGCTGCTCCATTCATTCTAACAGAACTTCACTAACATATGTTACCACCATTAAACTTTCCTCTGGGTCAGATACCATCTATGGCAGCTCACGCCACCTCACATCTCGACCTCACACGCCGATTTCGCTTGAGCGCCTCTGATTGGTCGGCCGTTTTACACATCCGCCCATTCCGCCGGTTACCTCTCTCTGATTCATTAAACTAGCTGTCAATCAGCGGCTTTTTCGTCACCAGGCGGAAGTGCTTTTGCCTATGACATTTTACTTCGCATGCCACGTGACATGCATTTGCTCTGATTAAGAAGCTTTGGCTTTCTTTTATTCGTAGATAATGTGGGACATATTATACAACTAATTTCAAAGGCAGCAGCCTAAACCCCTTTATAATTACTGAAAACGATCTTTTAAAGAATAATTTATCTTAAAAAACTCGAGGTTGAACCGAATTACACTATCAGAGTGTACATTTAGAATTTCCGTCAATTGTGTTTTTATACCACAACTGAAGCTTATTATTTAGTTATGTAGTGATATTTTGATAATGTAGTATTCTAGCTCTAATCAGACCTAAACCATGTAAAGAATCTTTTTAATCTTTGTCTAGCTAATTCTTCTGAATGTTTAAGGTGTTGGTTACATGGGGCACACTGTCTTTGCTTTTCGCATGGCACTGCTCTGATAAGCGATGTGGCAGTGGGTGACTGTTTGCCTTGCCCAGCCCCATCCGGTGATGGGATCAGCGTACTGGACAAGGGCTTAATGAAAGTGGCTGCATGGACATTCATTTATGGGCAATCATTTAAGAGCCACCCAGATTCCTGTCTTTACTCTTAAAGAAGCCGAGTTTCTTTCAGTACGTGGTACGTTCTGAATGAATGGCTTAGTTGCTGCTTGCAACTTTGGTCAGCTGAGGGGCGTGAGATTTTCAATTCGAGACAGACACACTCATTTACATGTATGTAGCAGTTTTATTACCATGTAAATATTCTGTGATGTTTGAAAGCTTTTGGTGTAGTTCATTTTAGGTTTATAATGGAATAACACAGATTTGCCATTAAATTTCTTGTATGAGCATGAGAGTCTGAAAGCATGTCACATCAGATCGTGAGACCCTGTAGTTATTACGTACATAAAAAAGCACCATTTACTTATATAACTATACAATAACGGTTTGGAGTAGCAAGCATATTCACAAATAGTGTAATTTGTACTGCTGCATAACAAGCCATTTATACTTTATAAGCTCACAAGGAGTACTGCTTTTCACTTGATTTTACAACTTAACACCACTTCATTTTTACTGACTGCAACATCAACGGTTGTAGGTTAGATGGCCGCTTTGGCTGAACTTGTCCACACTATGCGATCTCCCCAGGCCCACACTACAGGCCTCTCTGCCTTATGTATAGCTGGACCGATCACCCCGAGAGGGTCAGACGCACATCGGAGGGCATGCAGCTGGTGTGCTGAATCCAGAGAACCCCCCCCCCCCCACGGTTGTATTACACACTGGGAGACAGGATACAGCTCCTTCCATTTTACCGTAGTTTTCTGACCCTATGCATCAAAAAATAGCCCATTTGGTCCCACGATACTGTCGGTGCCAAAGCTGCTCTTCACCAGAAAGCTTTACCTGTGCACAAGGGAAATGTAACTTAGATTTACTTTTCTAGCGAAAACTGGTGCCAGTCGTTGCAACTCAACTTGTTTGATTCAGTTTGCTAAATATATATTCTAGATTCTAGTCATTTGTAAAGAATGTTCATAAAAGGGATCCATCAATCAATCTGACATACCCACTTGTGCTATGCATGGTCGCTGGGGTCCAGGGCTTATCCCCGAGGCTATGGGCTCAAGGCAAGGAACAACCCAGGATGGGGTGCCAACCCATCACATAAAAAGAGGTCCGAATCGGTGAATTATTTACTGTTTAAATGGTTTTTTAATAATGTTCAGGAGCATTACTGTAACCATCTGCCTTCTCTTGCATGTTTAAAAGGCTACTTAATCACTCTGAAAGAATGAATGCCAAATAAATGTTTGTGCAAGTCTATTTCAACACAGCTTCACAGTGGCATGAAAAGACTAATATGCAGTATTATTAAAGCAGTAATGAATGAGCTGCACATTTCACCTCAGCCACACTGGGTACAGATTTCAATGGCAGTTTTGTTTTATTTTTAATGATGCCGAATTCAAAAGGATGAGAAAGCGGAAGATAAAATTCATCAGAGAATTATTCGATCGATACACTAAAAGTACTACATATTATACAACAAATGAAGGTTTTCTCAGGGCTGCTTTGAGGAAGTGCTGGCTTGCTTTATTTAAACTGTTGATATTGCCCGTTTGTAAAGTTTCTAAATTTGAATGGTTTCTTTTTAGGAATCATACTGGTTCAGTCCTCATTACGCATTCAGTACTCAGATTCTCTCTTCATCCACAACCATGTCTGCCCACAAGGAGCTGAGCAGCAAGCGCAATAACGTGTGGATGCACCAGCACCTCCAGCAGGTCGTCGGTGGAGAGGCCTCTGTGTCCAGTAACCTCAGCCAGTTTGTCCCTCTCCTCATCTGCGCCTTCAGGTTCTTCATCTAGCGGCATATCTGCAATCTCCTGGGCAACCGGGACGAGGTGAGGCCCAAAGGGGATGACATGTGGCGGGCAGTGCTGTACGGGTCCTGCAGGGGGCGCATTGTGTTTGAGCTGCCCTCGCGCATCTCGCTTCATAGGCCTGCCACCTGCAGGGGGCGCCTGGCTGTCAGCACCCTGTCGCATCGCACATGCCCGCACTGCCAGGCTGAGGTCCCGCAGGTTCTCTCCGTGTGAGGGAACGTCGACCTGCAGCAGACCATCAGGCAGACTTAGGGACACGCCCGGGTCCGCATTAGAGCAGCTGGCAAGCACGAGGGCAGCCCCGAGGGAGGCCGCCGTCGTCAAGGAAAGGCAGGGAGGGCGAGAAGTTCTGACGGAAGGGAGTACCTCGGTGGGATTGAGCCACTGGTCAGTGTTGTCAGGGCTGGACAGGGTTTTAAATGTGCAGACGACGGTCCTGGTGAGGGCCTCGGTGACTCTCGCACTGGCATCAGCTTCCTGTGCCAGACAGGAAACAGTAACGCATGAATTGTTCATCCCTGCAGATGGACCACTTGACTTATCACTCTAAGTAAAGGATAACACTGGGTCGCCATCAAAGCCGGGACAGGAAACACCAAAAGGGTACATAGCACAAGCGGTCCAGGATTACTGGCATATATATATATATATATATATATATGTAAAACATCTAAAACTGTGGAGGACTTTACACCCCATAAGTAAGACACTCTGAGAGTGTGAGTAAATATCACAGCGGGAGTCCCTCCATCACCGCGATCCTGTCCCATTAATAACACTCGGCTGCTTCCCAGAAACACCTTACACTTGGCATCAAGCCAAGGTGGTCTGAATGCATGTGTGTGCCTAGGGGGGGATTGGGGAGGGGGGGGCAGTGCACACCATCTCAATCCAGGAGTTCACACTGACTGTGATGGGGTCCAGCGACTCCACGTAGTGCCACCAGTGCCTGGGGACAAACAGCACCTGCGGAAAGATCAAGCTAATGTTTGTACAGAGTTTCTCTCCCACCTGCAGATAATGAAGCGTCACCCACAATGTGCTGTTACCCAGTGAAACTGAAACTGAGCTACAGCAACACAGGTAACTACAGGTAATAAAGGCTCAGATGTTAAACCACATCGTTCCTCTACAGTAGCTGCACTTGCATTGTCAGAATTCGGTTTTGTCAATGTGTGAGAATTGCCATTAGGTGGCAGTATAAACATTCTCCAGCAAAAACAAATTCCTCTGAGAAGTGCAGGACTTTGCCATGTTTATCTTAGCTCAGTTAATAAAAGCATGTAACACATGTATTCAGCTAAAAACTGACAAGGAATTAAAGCAGTATTTTGTTGGTGAAATTACGCACAATAAATTATACAGATTGCCATTTTGACAAATCTTTGGAAACCTCCATAGGCTGGGTGCAGGAAAAGCCTTCATTCCAGGAATCACAGGAGCCTGGCTGCTCAGGGATATCCGGACTACTGAAGCATTTAATAAGATTTTTGTGCTGTCCTGTATTTGGGGGGCAGTGTGTGTCTCAGCGGGTTAGGCCTCGGTGCATGGGACCAGAAGGTCACTGGTTCCATTCTCGACAGAAGTCACATCACCGCTGGGCCCTTGAGCAAGGCCCTTAAGCCCCTGAAATGCTCCAGAGGCACCGGATAAATAGCTTACCCTGCATTCGGACTCCAAGCTTCGCCCTCAACTGTGTCCGTCTCAAATGAGAGCAAGATCCCAGATCCCAGTGAACAGAAGCATTCTAGTGTGCAAACGGCAACTAAAGCATCATTTAATTCCTATATTCACACCAATGGGCCAGACTTGGTTATACTTTAGCCAGTAATAACAATATAATTTTTCCAACCAAATGAATTTTTAAACCAAATGAAGATTTTGGATACGCAAGAACTGGACACTGCCCACTCAGAAGAGGTGGGGAAAAGAACAGACACCATCTTGATTTCATTCATTCCTGCATATAATATTCTGACCTGAATCAGTCACTGGAGATCTCGCTCTGTCTAGGAGAGCATCGCCATGCATCTTCCACACATCACTGCGACAGAGGGTGTCAAAGCCTGTGGCCCGAAAATCTTGCTCAGAAAATTAACATCGGAACCGAGGCTCATTTCAGGAGTGTCAGACCATTGGGAGACAAGATGGGACGAGCAAAAGGGTGGCCGCAATACGTGGAGGGACGAGCAAAGGGTGGCCGCAATACGTGAGCGACTCGCAGGTAGACAGCAGATCCATGGTGAAGTCTGGGCTTTTCAGCGGGCAAACGGTAGGGTTAGGGCTAGGGCACAGACAGGGGGCGGTGCAGCTAAGAACTGGCCTTCCCAGCTGGCCAGCCGCTGCAGCCTCGAGAGAGAGAGACATGCTGCATGTTTATCAGTCTGATGAAGACGAAGCCACGGCAGGCTGGCTGGTCGCAGATAATTTTATTTTTATCGAATATCAAACTCAGCCGGGTATTTTATTGTAGCAATTCCTGTTCCAGTACATTTCTTCCCATCAATAAGCCAGCTTCCCTTTCACACTTCTGAAAGACTCTGGGGAAATCTCTCATGCGATTATTTTTAACAAGGCATAGTGTAATGGGCACAAACCGACTCAACATCCTGCAATAAGGTCCCTACTTCTAATAATAACATATAATAACGGCTCTTGTGTAAGACATCTGTGACAGACAGACGGCCAAATGAGCGCGAAGCGGCCGACTGGGGAGCTGCTCTCTGGAGGGCAGCGCTGAGTCGCCGCGAAGGAGCCGCTCGGCTAATGAGCTGGACATAGCCAACGCGCCTCGGCACGCCGGACACACGCCCGAGGCAGGCACCCACGCCGAGCGCAGAAAGGCCGCACCCACAAAGCTATGGGAGTCTGCCTGGCTACCCTCCCCAGCATCAGTACAGCCAGTCAGTGTAGTGCTTAAGGCGCGTTGTGCTGCTGTGACAGCCTGACGGGGTAACAGGGAGGCTCGCCATCTCACAGCCCACCGTTACCCTCCATCTGCAACCAGCAATTCTCAACAAAGCTTCACCAGAGTATTTATACCGAGGTGTGGGAACCTTTGTGGCTTACAGGCACTGATGTTACCGGGCCTCCTCTCCCTGAAGTGGCTCTGGTGCGGAATGGCGCCCTCACCTGTCCCGGCTGCAGGGTGACCACGTGAGCCCGGGCCCCAGCAAAAGCAGGAAACCGCCGCAGGTCTGGCCGCGTGACCTCCACCTGACTGAAGACGCTGGACTCCTCGTAGGGGATCCGGGTCGGGTACAGGTGGCGCGTGTCCCCATCCGGAAACAGGTGCCATTTTTTCCTGGCAGAGAAAAAAGGAGCCTCATGCCGGCAGATTGCTGAAAAACTCTTTTAGTAAAATAGCCGGGGCATTTAAAGGTGCCCTACTGTAAAACGGTAAACAGGACAGGAGTGAAATCTGCCACCAGAATCAGCCGCTTTCTGAAAGCGCCCTTCTTCATGTGGATCATCACTCTAATCGCACCATGTTGTAATCTTCTATAAAAGCGACTGTCGTGAAATGTCAGCCTGACGAGACGTGGAGCCCCATCTGAAGCCTCACGAAGTGGAGGAACAGCTGAGGAGCAGCAGACGTCTGGCCCAATGGAGATGGGACACAATGGGTGGCGCTGATGCCCTTCTGGGGATGAAGGCTGCATATCTGCCAGGGTTTGGCCTTAGCAGGAGCAAACACTCCCCACTGATCAGAGCCGCATCACCCTGCTGGCTCTCTGGCCAGCAACAACGGACCATTATTTGCTCTGTGTATGCCGGGACTCTGCATCTGCTACCTGTACCATTACCTTCCTTGGACCTGCAGAACCAAGTTGCATCCGTAAGTGTCCTGGTGGCAAGGGGTGTTGGCGCCATCCGTGCCAACCCACAGGGTGCTTTCCTGTCCGTCCCGGCCCGGGTAGCCGAAGTCAGACCACTGCATATCCTGTCAGAGAGGACAGAACCACTCTGCACTGTGCAAACCCTCTGTGCTCTTTCAACAGCATGCAAATCGTTTGTGAGGAGTTCTGGCCACAGCAAAAGCAATGCCAGTTCAGGGCTGTGCCCCCCCACCTCCGCGGCCCACACGTCATCCCCTTACAAGCTTGCTCTCCACCCCACGCTTGCACCGCTACAGACTGCATGACCTTTCAGCAACTTTAAATTCCTCTCTTTTAAAGTCAACGACACACACGACCAAAACCGCCGGTTCCGCAGGAATTGTCGCAAACAAAGGGATGCTAATTCCTTTTTTCCCCCCATTTTCTGCAAATGAAAGAATTGTCTGGGCAACAGAGAAATTCACTGGCTTTCAAGAGATACAGCCGTTTCTCTATGCGGCCACACGAGGAGGACATGAAACGGCCATGGAAATGGGCCGCTTTGGAGACGGGAGCGGGGGCTTTAAAGGGGGCATCAAAGACGGGAGCACCTGGACCAATCGGATTTGAAGTCTAAAATGAATAATTCTGTCAATGAAATAAAAGAGAATGTTTGAAATACGGGGGCACGGGAAGATGTCAACAGCTGCTGACACAGGCATGTGCGACTCAATCGTGGTCGATGGGCCAAATGTTTTTGTGGGGAGAGGGTGTAAAGGCAGACGCCAAAGCTCCAAGGACATCTAGAACTCAGCTATTAAAAATACATGCTGAAAACTTGCTGAAAACTTGTGCTGCTAAAGAAGATGGGAAGAGGTGAATGAAACCGCAACCTTGGTGAAGAATCAACCTTAGTTCGTGTTTCACTCTTCCGTGCACACCAACTTCTGTACGCGTGCCACACTTATCCATGCACACAGAGGGCCGCAGTTGGTGCACTATCGCTTCCGTGCACACCAACTTCTGTACGCGTGCCACACTTATCCATGCACACAGAGGGCCGCAGTTGGTGCACTATCGC
>JAODKM010000034.1:4922032-4934427 GCA_026780845.1 Petrocephalus sullivani
AGTAGCGCTTCAAAAGTTATAAAATCCTTTATAGTTTTGGATTCGATTTTTAACAATGAGCTAAAAATAGCTGCTAGACCGCCCCCACGGCCAAAGCCACGTGGTTTTTGTATAAAACTATACCCCTCAGGAGAGGCTTCCACCAGAGGAATAGTGTCCTAATGTTTGCAATTTTATCATTAAAAAAATTCATAAAAAGTTCACTACCAATAGTACTCGGTCATATACACCGTGGGAGCATCAACATACACACCAAGGTCTCTTTCACAATCGGCTTCCTGTATTTCGTGGCACCCATAAATACTTGTCTTATATTTTTGTTCCCTATATGGATTACCTTGCACTTGCCCAGTCACTAATTTCATCAAGATCCCGCTGAAGCCTCTGTGCTCCTGTTACAGTACCCACTACACCACCCACCTTGGTGTCTTCTGCAGATTTGACCGATTCACCAATATATTGGTGGCAATATCGTTTATATAAACTAGGAATAATAGTGGCCCCAAAATTGAACCCTGCGGTACCCCACTATGAACACAGGCCCACTGTGACATTGTGCCTCTTATAACTACTCGCTGATTCCTATCTGTTAACCAGTTATCAATCCAGGTCGCTACAGTTCCTAAAATACCTGTCGCTTTGAGTTTAAGTAGGAGCCTCTTGTGGGGGACAACATCAAAAGCCTTTTGGAAATCTAATTCATAGGCCCGTCCGGAGCTTTTCAGGTGTGAAAGATCCCGTTCCCTAGGCGGAGAGGCATGGCCGTCGTGGCTGTCATCCATCACAGCGGTTCCTGAGCCCCATGGACCATAGGCCTTCTTATCATCAACTTCCTGAGTAGCTTCCTCAAAAAACTTCAGCAGATTTGTTAAACAGGATCTACCTCTCCTAAATCCATGCTGGCTATCCCTCAAAATGTTATTTGAGTCCTGGTCATCAACCATTTTCTCTTTGATTACAGCCTCCATAAGCAAAGTTAGATTTTGACAAATGATATCCCTTATCTCTTTTAAAACTATAAGTAAAATGCCATCAGGGTCCGGCAATTTATTTATTTTAAGCTTGGCTAGGCTTTGCAGCACCTCAGCTATAGTTATACATATACCATTCAAAGTTGTCGATCTTAAGTGCATCACTGCATTTCCCTAATTAGGAACTTCATTGCATTAAAAGTGCCGTCTGGCAGTGATGGAGACTGGCTGAACACACACAGCAACAGGCTCATGAGTCCGACATTCATGCTGGCAAAACTTTGTGGATCTGCCTGTGGCACCCTATCCAGCCGCATGACGGGAGTAGCCGGCCAATCACATCTCCCCGTTCGGAGCTCTCTACTGCATGGGGGCTTGCCTTTCTAAAGCAGCATTAGATTTCCTGCTGGACGACATAAACAGGCAGTTATCTGGTGCTGATCGTGCCACCAATACCCCACTATTAATTAGATGGACGGAAAGATTAGGTGTCAGTTCAATTAAGAAATCTGTAAACCTGCTATAAACAAAATGTTTATCATACGACAGTTGCGCTGTATATCACATGCATAATTAATTCTGCACTATTTAAGAGCGTATTGAATTCCATTTAAATCCGATCCCTTCATTTGATGGCTCACCAGGTTTTGAGAGATGGTTTAGTGGGACTTGTTTAAAAGTACATCTCAGATGGATGCTCCATTAATCTGCAGCTGCTTTAAAATGGTAGTGAGAGTCTCTTAAATGGACTTCTCTTAAAATCCACAAATAAGTTGAAAGGCTCAAAAAATGTAAAGGGAGAAGAGAGCTTATCCTCAGTATTGTCTGGGACAGTCTTTGTATGCTTTTCAAGTGTCAAGTATGTTTTCATAAATGGAAGTTAACCTCCAAAGTGCACATCTAGAGGGAAATTATCTAATAGCTAGAGGGAAGTCACATGGTAACTCTGCACGCACAAGCGGTGACCAGTGAGCAGCCTCCATGCACCCTGAATCCCCCCGAAATGGAGGGGAACAGATGTGCACGCGTTTAAAATTCAGGGCACAAGCCTGCAATAACGGGCAGACAGAGGGCCTCTGATGTCAGAGCAAACTTGTCAATCAACGACAGGCAGCATCCTGCCCGCGCCACGCGGGGAAGCCAGATGAGGGTGCGGCCAAGAGCTCACCGACACCCACAAATACAGGCGAGCTTGACTACGGTGACAAGCGGGAGATATCACAGCCACGTTTGCTGGCTCTCCACGGAGCGGAGATCCCGAGAGGAGGGGCAAATGGTACAAAGGAGTGGCGGGAAGGGAACGAGCTGCCAGACTCAACGGAGATTAAGGAGAAGGCTCCGGCTGAAGATAGAGGAGATAGAGAAGAACATCGGTGACACAAGTGAAGGAAAGTTAATGTTCACCTGTTGGGGGTCATTTTTCATCCTTTATTCTGGGAGCAACTTATTTATGACCTGCACCCTGACATCCAGAACCGTCTGCATGGCCATGAGGACCGCAGTAAAAATGAAAGGTAAACAAAGGCGCGTCTAATGAGCCACCGGCCGTAAGAGCAGATGGTGGTTTTCATTCTCACCAGCAGGAGCGTCTTGAAGGTCGCGGGCCGCGTGTTCCCACCCCAGCTAGCGCGTCCCGCTGGGGCGTCACCAGTAGTCCTCCCGCGGCGGCCGCCGCTCCGTCATTTTCATTAATGCCAGCGTCTTCCAGAGCAGCTTCACTGCCACTTCATTTCACAGCCGCGTTTAGACCAATTTGTCAAGCTCCGCATACTCGCGGCTGGGACACACATCAAAGCAAACCGTGTGGGAGGAAGTGAATTAGGGGGAGGATGGGGGCGGCAGGCGACACCGGCGGGGGTTTGTTTTACACCACCCCCCACCACCCGAAATGCACCTTCGCCAAGGGTGTCGATGACAGGTGACCGGTCGGGGTGTGAGAGGATGCTGGCACACGCCAGGCGCATGCCAGTACACGGCAGGTGCACACCCCCTCGCTCTCCTTTCAGCCGGGAAACATGATGTGCCTCCATGAATGCCGCATCTTTTTGCTTTCCTTCGCTACACCCCCCTTCCCCCCCCAGCCCTCGCTGGTGTACCTGTTTACACAGCTGCCCTTGTGTGCCACAGTTCCAGGCCACATTTAGTGACTCGGCTACTTCAAATGACTACCAGAAAGCTCCCTACAAAGCTCAATGACATTTCATTAATTGGGCCATTATGTAGAACTCATTAGCAAATCAAAGGACCCAGATATAAATGATAGTTATTACTGTCTGTATGCTCCACTGCGCCCCCTGCTGTGTGGCCCTGAATGGCAGGGACCCGTCTGGAGCTTTTCAGGTGTGAAAGATCCCGTTCCCTAGGCGGAGGGGCATGGCCGTCGTGGCTGTCATCCATCACGGCGGTTCCTGAGCCCCACGGACCATAGCGCGTGACCACAATCGATTACGCCCCAAACAGCCGGACTTGGGGGCACAGGAGAACCCCCGGTGTAAGACGCAGTGAGCTGCCCCTCCATCACGCCTGGGCCCAAACACTGGGCAACTGTCACTGGCTTTACATGCCTCCGTCATCAAATACAAAGACACCCCCACGGCACCCGAGACCGGCTCACGCTGCTATGAAGTTATTTAGACAATGAGAAACAGCTGCTCCACAAACAGGAGCTCAGCTGATAGAGCTGCTCCAGAGCTCCCTCTGTAATGGCGTGCAGGCTTGGAAGAGACGCACACACATACACACACACAAAGCTCCCAGTCCTCCCCTTCTCACACCCCAACCCCCCTCAAACAGGGATGTCAGACTGTCTGGCTGGCTTGGCAGAGAGAGAGATGATTGTCTCGATAATTGCTGATGGATGGCTATCGTGTTTCAGGCAGCATCGGCTAAACACGAAGCTCATTCTGGGGGTCCAATACTGATTCACAGCTGATGCGCTGATGTGGATAGATTCAGGTTTTATTGATCTCTGAAGGAGCCGGGGAAGATACCTCTGAGGCCGGGAGGGAGGTATGTCTGATTGGACCATAGAAGGTCGGCAGGTGAAGGCAAACAGAAAGCACCCATCACTGCACAGCCGTACCACGCACAGCGTTTAGTCATACTGCAGAGTTTCACAGCTCTTATGGCTAAGCTGTGCTCAGCAAAACAAAGCCTTCCCAATAAATGCTCAACAACACAAAATCTTGTTTTAAAGGTTGATAAAGATCTTTGAAGGAGGCAGGTTGAAAGTGCAATAAAGAGAATCCATGAACAAACATAAAACAAAGAGAAAAGTAATGAAAAATGTATCAGGTTCCTCGCAGCGCTAATAATAATGATTGATTGCAGCATGAATACAAAAAAGGTACCAGGAGCTTTTTTGATAATGTTGCACAGAATGTCTCTTCAAGACGTCTCATACCACCCTTTGCGGCCCTGAGCTGCCACTGTGTGCAGATGCTCCTCCGTGCTCCTAACAGCACCCCTTCGCCGTCTCCGTTTCCTCTGTGGAAATGCTCCTCCGTGCCCCTAACAGCACCCCTTCGCCGTCTCCGTTTCCTCTCTGACTGTAAATGAAGCCTGATGGAGCTTCAGCCTGCCTGGATGTAGTGTATGGATTTGCTACTTGGGTGAACTGCATTCACTAAGAATTTTCCATGTCCTAAGATAGTATAAATCAGGGTTCCCTGATTCCGGTCCTGGAGGGCCACTTTGCAGTAGTTTTCCTTGCTTAAAGATGCCTTATTCAGCTCACCATCCAATTTCCAGGTTTAGTATGTGTGTTTGACCATGGAAACCTGCAAACTCTGTCGCAGACTGGCCCTCCAAGACTGGAATTGAGGAACCCTGGTACAGACGTCCAGGTATCTCATAAATAACCAAAGGGAAGCAAGGACACAATTTGGTTTGTGAATGTTTAGCATCCGAAACTTTAGTTAGGTTTTTAATAAACCTTTAACTGTCAAGATAGATTCACATGGGCAGATTTGCAATGATCTACCTCTGAGATTTCCTGAAAGGCAGATGTGTCAGATGCATCACATAAACGGGAACGCCATGTTTGAAGAGCTCCCAAATCAGGGCCAGTCTGCTGCTGCTCTAGGACCACCAAGCTACTTAAAGAAGCAGGAGACACCACAACCTCAACATGAATATGCAAATGTTCCAGTGACTGCTAATGTGAACCGCTGGCTCATGCGCGGGAACAAAACCCACAAGATACAGAACAGTGTAAAATATCAGGGGTGCAATTAAACCTTAAGTAACAGATTCATCAACAGTCAGCCTCAGCAGCTTTAAAAATCTGCTATACTTCTTTGGAGCATGTGTGAGACGCGGTGGGTTACAATCCTTCACCCCACTTATGCCATTTGGGAGAATGAAGTGATTCATGGGTAAATGCATTTTAATTGGGGTTTCTTAGCTATTAATTGATGGCATAGGAGAACCGTGTGTCCAGCCCTCCCTGAAGAAAGCACACTGAGGTGCAGATGTCTTGGGGGGGATCATTAAAGTGACTATGGGCAACTTCATCTCTTTCATCAGTCTTGGACTTAATTTAATCAGTGCCAAAAATAGCCAGAGCTCCCGTGCAATATGAAGCCTCATCCCTGAGCCTCCAGCCGCTTTGTCACAGGAAAATGCTTTGATGAAGCATTTCCTTCAAATGTTAAAGCTGCGTTTACTCCTACTGAAATTAAGCCCTTAAATTTGCCAGCATGCACAGCCCACATTGAATATGACACATATGCTAATCGACTCTGAATGAGTTTGTTTTCAGAAGGGGGCGGGAGGGCAGGACACCCATTCGGATTACATTCACGTGGCAGAATGTCCAGGGCACAGCCACCAGGAGGCGTGTCTCTAAGCCATGTCTTAGTTTGCTTCCAGTTAGCATTAATCAGCATAGCTGTTAGCTAGCCTCCCTGCTCTGCTGTGCCAGCTGAAACATACATTTAGGATTGGTGTGCGGGTAGCAGGCATCCCTCCTCCCCCGGAAGTTCTGGGAGTCTCCCGCAAATCAGCAGCAGCTCCCCGATACCCACAAAGGACGTGCAATGTTCCGGAAATTTGTTGTTCCGCTATAATTAGCTGGCCAGAAGTTTTACCGCTACTACATCGCCGCAAATTTCACCATCACTCTAGCAAATTTTATTACCACAACACCAGCCAAGCATTGGATGCCCCTTGCCTGCCTACCGGATGCCCCTTGCCTGCCTCCCTGAAATCGATATCACCAAGGTGGGGTGTCTGAGTTAGTAGGCTGCCCTCTTGCTACTCTAGCAGGTTGGGGGCATCTGGCTGGCAGAGTAACACAGTTTAAGAATCAGCAAAAAAGAGGCTGTGTATCCTGCAGCCCCTGGAGCAGCTGATTTTTCCCAGAAGCCCCTGCAGATAGTGACGGGCACTGCCCCCCCTTCCAGACAGCTCTGCTCGCTCATTGTCAGGGCCGAGATAACATCTCCTAAAGAGCAGCTTCGCTTCAGCCTCGGATCAGTTATCTGCTCTAATCACATTATGACAGGCAAAGTTTACGCTGAAGTAAAGCATATAAAAAAAATATGGTGTGTCTGTTATTCCTGCATAAAGAAGAATTTTAAATGTTTGTGAAAACTTTGTCATACTGTTAAATGTGCTGATCTGAATAAGATAATGTTTCTACTTAAATTTGATATCGCACATGGGATTCGAGAGATTTACCCACAGTACAGTATGTATGAATGAACCCTGCTTTTTCTGTAGCAAAAACAGACTCAACAATATCTATGTGCTTGTGTCCATTAGAGATGGCAGCTATTGTGCTACATGCCTGGAATCCTCAAGTGAAGCTCAGCTGCTCACAGCTGAAACAGGTCGCTCCCCGATGGCTCAAACCCCTGATGAGGGAACTGCAAAAACTTGGACTGCAAGCAGCAAAATCCTGCAGGCCTCAGCAATGTCACGTACCATCCTGTAAGGCCAGTCTCCCTGAGATTTGAATTTGGGGGGTTGCTGCACTCACTCTCCGGGGGGGGGGGGGGTCTTATTCTGATTCGTCTGCTGCTGCTGAACAGCTAGACAGCCAATTACTATTGGACTCATTACAATCACCCACTAAGTACTATCCTGCTGGACCAGATCAGCCGAGCGACACGACAACACACCGTTTCTGTGAGAAAATAAATAAAACGACAACAAACGGAGACAACAAAGCAAAGTTTGCTCGTTATTTATGATTCTGCAGTTGGGCTCGGGGCCAACGATTTGTGCTCGCTAAGTTTGATTAGCAATTAGCAGGAGGCGCTCTTTGTTCGTTCAATCAGTCATGGCTCCTCTGATCAGCACACACAAGTGCTGCTGACATTTCACATGCCTGCGTGCGTCTCCTGCTGCTGACATTCCACATGCCAACATGCGTATCCTGCTGCTGACATTCCACATGCCGACATGCATCTCCTGCTGCTGACATTCCACATGCCTGCATGCGTCTCCTGCTGCTGACATTCCACATGCCGTCATGCGTCTCCTGCTGCTGACATTCCACATGCCGACATGCGTCTCCTGCTGCTGACATTCCACATGCCAACATGCGTCTCCTGCTGCTGACATTCCACATGCCGACATGCAGAAGCTCGTTTCAACAGAGGACCACCTACCCCCCCACCCCCCACGATAACTTCGGTAGGAAGGAAATCGATATCCGCACTCACGCCCGATGTCTTGTTCACGTAAAGCGAGCGTGAGCCACCTGGAACAGCCGGAACCTGTCATCAGCTAAGTGCCGCGTGTCCCTGGCCTGAAGGAGGTGCCACGTGCCAGGAAGGCAGATTTTCAGAGTCAGAGCCCTGATATCAATCAGCACCATCCACATTCCTGCACATTCTCTTCCATGAAGACATGGGGTCTGATGTCTCCACATAAATATAAAAAATGTCAGTACAGAATTTGGTTGCTGTAGTAATATTTTATTATATTTATATTATTTATATTTACATCATTTTATATTTTTATAAAAATGCATACAGAAGTGAGGCAGAATACTATTCTACAGATTCATCTCGGGCCCCCAAGAGTGCCATCACCAGCAGTGTAACCTGAGCAGCAGCGACCGGGGCTCGAACCCGCGCGCAGCCGACATGCCTGTCAGGTTGGGGTGCCATATTCAGGGCCTTTCTGGGGATGGCTCATGTCTGCCACCACTGCTCCCTTACAGCACACGCAACAGTGGTGACAGGTCACCCCATGCCCCCCCACCTTGCCCCCATCTTCAAAGATGCGTGCCTGTCTACTGCAGTACATTAATGCAGTATGAAGGCACAATATGAATGTGCGAGTGGGAGGCCTGTCACTGCGCCAACACCCAGCGGAACCACGCGCAACCAGCAGCGGGCTTTGTTTCTGTCGTTCCGGGTTTCCTTCCAGACGCGTGGCGAACACGTGTGTGTGCGTGTGTGTGTCAGCGGGGGCTTCCTGACGGAGAGCGCGCTCTGGGCTTGCTGGGGGTCCCACCGTCCCACACCGGGGCCCGCTTAAGCGTGGCGACACGGGCGAGAGGATAAATGATTGGTCTGCAGCTGAAAGAGCCCCCTGCATGCGAAACAATGCGGCCTTCAATCCATTTCCATAATTAATCACACAGGAAATATGTTTCTTTAATAAGCTCTAAATTACACAGAGACCAATATATAGACACCAAAACCTCTTTTATTAAAATTATGTCTTTGATAAATTGTTTCTGAGTCACTGTGATAAGGGAATATTGGGAAATATCCAATTTTCTCATGTGGCTGAATATCAGTCTATCTGCGGCTCCGCGGCACATAAAATGCAGAAGAGGAGCACTGTTCCGGTACAAAAACAGCCGATGTGTTCCCGCACCCGCTCTGTGGCGGTCTCACACACACACAAAGCCACTCGCATGACACTATATAAAAATAAAGTCCATTGTAATGTCACAACCATGACCCCTCACTAAAACTGACTGTTCACGAGTGCAACCCCAATCAGGCTAATGCTGGTCTAGGGTTTCCAACTCTCACGCATCTACCGTGACACTTATAGACTCTAACCCTCACACTAGAAATCTTACAGCAAATCTATATTCTTCCATTATAAGCCTAAAATTAGCTGCATTAAAAGCATTGGGGCAGTTTGACAATTTACAAGGTACTGTAATAAAACTATTACATACATGTAAAAGCGTGTGCAGACTTGCTTCAAACTGAAAATCTCACTCCAGCCAGCTGAAGTTGGCAACCCTGGTGTCCTGCCAGAGCAGACAGCACTGAGCAAACAGACAACAATCAGGATTGGCTGGTGCCCCTGTAATGAGGACTTGGCCGCCGCAGCGAGCCGGAGGAGCACCCAGGAAAAGCTGACATGACAAGGCAGGGACAGGAAGCCGGGGTCGTCCACTGCAGCCTGTCCGGCGGCTCACACAGAGTTTGTTGAAGTCTGGTAATTAAGGGCAAAGAGTGCGGTTCCATGAGATGGCAGCCTGTCTGTCCCCATCCTCAGACACTCATGTAGGTCAGACGAAGAAGGTCCCTGAAATGAGTATTTTTATGCAGTAATTTTCTGAATCACTTAACCAGAACTGTCTTCGCTGATCAGCATTTTTCATAATGAATCATAATGAATGCATTTGTAAAATTTGAATGAGGTATTTGTGTTTCACTGCTGTGGATCGGCGAGCTCTGTGGACACGTCTTGTCCCAGGCGTCATAAGAAAATGCTGGAAGCCATGAACTCATCCATGATGCGGTGACACTCCCTGCACTCGCCGCATGCGCATCCTGCTACTTTCTGCATCACCTTCTGCATTATCTGGCAGCTCACCTCACTGGATGTCCTGGCAGGCAAAAAAGGGAAATATGAGGAGGAGAAAGCATACATCCCTCCATTTGGGAAGGAGACCAGTTTCATCCTCCACAAAGGTTTGGGTAAGTCGAACTGAAGGACCGTCTTGGGTACCAGAGATCCCACACCATTACTGTAGCAGCATAACCAACAACAGTGTTCCCCCCAAGAGAAACCCACACCCTGACATGTTCCCCAAACAGAAACCAACACCCTGACATGTTCCCCGTGGAGAAACCCACACCCTGACATGTTCCCCGTGGAGAAACCCACACCCTGACATGTTCCCCAAACAGAAACCAAGACCCTGACATGTTCTCCAAGGAGAAACCGACATCCACCATGTACCCCAAGAGAAACCTACACCCTGACATGCTCCCCAAGAAGAAACCAACACCCTGACATGTTCACCGTGGAGAAAGCCACATTCTGACATGTTCCCCAAGGAGAAACCGACACTCTGACATGTTTCCAAAGAAGAACCAGATTCTGACAAATGAGAAACCCACACTCAGATGCTGTCAGGCATGCTCTGGTGTTGCCCAAAACTCACCAGGACATATATGACCACTGTTATGGAACAGAGGCTCATACACACAGACAAAACGTCATGGAGCTACAGCGCAAAGCCTGCTGTGGCAGACCAGATGCCAAGCATCTATGAGGTGGCAGAGTGCTAAATCAGCCTGCATGTGCCGCTTGCACCCGCACAGCCAGGTGAACGCCGTGATAGAACAGTCTGCTGCTCAGGATGTCAACCAGACAGTGTTCAGTGGCCCTCAGGTAGCCAGTCCTGGGTTCAAACATGAGTATGTTGAATGCATGTCCAAGGATGGTGAAGCCCAGGCAAAAATGAGTCATGCTCAGTGTGGGCCAGATTTCACAGGGGAAAACTGCGACCCGATCAGACCTACAGCACCATAACAGAATCATGCTCATTTTGAGAGAAAAGCAGTCTCTTTGAGGCAATGCACAGCGGAAGCAGGCGTGAATCCCGGGTAAGCTTTTCCGAATATGGAAGCATTATGGAATGTTACAGTGTCTGTTTTGGGAATGCTCTGTCTAAGCCATTGTGTCGTTAGATGAGAATTACACAGAAATCTTTGGCAGTATTGCTCGTTTGTTGTTGAAAATGTTTTCCTCCATCTGCTTTTCCTCAGAAAAAACATCCTCTTACACATTTCTACAACACTCCATTTGAAGCAGCACAGATCCGCCCAATAACGGCCTGTAGGGAATGTTTCTGGAGCGGATGGGAGGAGGTTTTTCAGCCACTTGGAAAACAGTCAGCTCCTTCGCTAAAGGGAAGGCAGTCTCCCCAAGAAAGATCAATGCATGCGCATACAAAGCCTGTGTTCTCCAATAGCATGGTTTCCAGAAGCCAGGTCTGGGCTGATTGGCGGTGATGAGATTCTGATCTCCAGTCGGAATCCAGCTAGACAGGGTGTTTGATTGAGGGCTCAGTAGGTGTAACACTGTTATTGATGTTGACACTATTGCTGGTCGTGAGCGATGAGGGGGCTTCAGTGAGTACTGGTGAGTACACAATGGAAAGTGTAGCCTGCGGGCTGGAACAGGAAACACCTTGTAATGACACTTCCTCTGCCACGCAAGTTAATGAATTTTAAAGGAAATCCGATTGCTTTAATGAAGAATCAAATATGCAAATACACTCAGTGGGCAGTTCATTAGGTACCTCTGCTTGCCAATGCAAACAGCTCCTGCCTGCAAACAAAGAGTTATACTGTCATGGGCGAGCAAGGCGAGGAAAGAGTCGGACGCAGAACTGCGGAACAATCCTCTTCGGGGCTTTATTATGCACAGAACGGCTCAGGGTACTGGCTATTCAGTACTGGCTATTTGTACCTAATAAAGTAGGTCCTACTCGGCACTGGCTATTTGTACCTAATAAAGTGGGTCCTACTCAGCACTGGCTATTTGTACCTAATAAAGTAGGTCCTACTCGGCACTGGCTATTTGTACCTAATAAAGTAGGTCCTACTCAGCACTGGCTATTTGTACCTAATAAAGTGGGTCCTACTCAGCACTGGCTATTTGTACCTAATAAAGTGGGTCCTACTCAGCACTGGCTATTTGTACCTAATACAGTGGGTCCTACTCAGCACTGGCTATTTGTAAATAATAAAGTGGGTCCTACTCAGCACTGGCTATTTGTACCTAATAAAGTGGGTCCTACTCAGCACTGGCTATTTGTACCTAATAAAGTGGGTCCTACTCAGCACTGGCTATGTGCCCCCAGTGAAGTGGGTCTGAGTTTAAACACCTAGATTGCATAACACTCTGGTCTTGAACATGATTTGACCAGTGTGGGTGGAGTTATTGCCTTACTCTTCATCATTAATGGTAGCATTAATGCATTTAGTAAGATATAAATATCACACTAAATAATAAGTTATACAGAAATGCACTTTGTCATCATTTTGAAATTTGGATTGTTAGGAATAAGTGAAACCTAGTCTTTTGTGAGTAAAGTAAAATGTCATTTGTGAATGTGCTTATTTCTCACTGCACATGAATGTTTTCAGTATTGCTAATGATGTCATGGTCAGTAGTGATGAGAAGTTAGGTTCAATTTATGTGAAC
>JAODKM010000034.1:4956446-4972263 GCA_026780845.1 Petrocephalus sullivani
GCCAGGGGCACTCTGGGCAACTTACCAGCGCACATCCGGGGGGGGGCATTTCCATCCAGCTCAGTGACGCCCCCTTAGTGCCAGGGGCACTCTGGGCAACTTACTAGCGCACATCCGGGGGGGGGGAATTTCCATCCAGCTCAGTAACGCCCCCTTAGTGCCAGGGGCACTCTGGGCAACTTACCAGCGCACATCCGGGGCAACCATTTCCGTTCTCGCAGTTCCTGACGCGGGAGTGGACTCCCCCTCCACACTCTGTGCTGCACTTGGTCCAGGAGCCCCAGCTGGACCAGAGGATGGGCAGCGGGCAGGAGACCTTCTCGTTGCACAGTCTGCAGACGGTCACATGCTGTTAGCATGGTGGTCACGCGCTTCGGACCACCCCACGCTTCAGCACGAACCCCCACATTAGCGAGTCCTGTAGCAACTGCATTCACACGTAATTAATGCGTCTGCTAAATGGCATCAAGCAGGTCGGTTCATTTATAGACAACCTTAGTAAGAGACCACCACAAAGTCTTACTGCATTTCCTCACAGGTCCAGGGCTGAGGGTGCGAGTCCCACCAAGTAGACCTGGCTGCTCACCTCTCCTCTCGGCTCTGTCCCACGCAGACTCGACCCCCGTGTCTGGGTGAGGGATTATTGCAGGATCGCTGTCGCACCTCGAACCCAATTCCACAGCTAGTACTGCACTGGCCCCAGGATGACCAGGGGGTCCAGCCCCCATTCCTGCAGCACACGTGAAGCAAAACTCATGTAGATGCTGAATTCCTGCACAGAATTCCTGCAGCCTGCATCTGGGGACCCGGCTTCTGGGGACCCGGCTTCTGGGGACCCGGCATCTGGGGACCCGGCATCTGGGGACCCGGCATCTGGGGACCCGACTTCATGCCGGCCTAACTGGCGGTGGGGGGGATCGGAATCTGCCCTAGCAGATTCCAGAAGGCACAAGGGGTCTGACATCGCACCCTTCAGGTTTGACAACGAGCCCCAGTCTGCCTTGAAAAGCCTAATGCATATATTATGCTGTGCATTTGAATGCATTTTTCCCCACAAGCCTCCAGAAATGTCCGCTTATTCTTAAACGACAGAGAAACAAAAGTGCAGAATCTATTTCGGTCATCATCTGAAACACATTGAAAGGCAAGGCCAGCCAGGTTCACAGAGAGCTCGAAGTACATTAAAATTCCTTCAATTTGCCTAAGTGCTTTGTTCTGGCATGGCTCCGTTTTGTGATTTAATTGCGGCTTCCTGTGAAGCTGAACCCAATCTCAGCTCCCGCTGTAACTTTTAATCTGTCAGGGGATGGCAGGGAACGCAGAAAGTCGGCCTGGGCAGAGCGGATCAGCGGAGGAGCGGCCCAGGGATGGATGGGAGGTATGCGGCCTTCGACCATTAATGCCCCCAATGTGGGGCGGGTGCGTTAGTTTCTGGAAGGGCCGAGGGTCTCTGCACACCTCTGACTAACAGCACCTGGCTCGTTTTCTCTGTTCATCCTGCAGGTGGCGATAGAGAGCCCCATCTTGCCACCTGCTCCCGTCCCTGAGAATCTGCTCTCCATACTCGCGGTTATCGAGCTTCTTAAGTAGGTCACCTGGAGCGCCACCTGCTGCCACACCGCCACCCACGCGCCTCTTTTCCCCTCGCCAGGAGCGCCTCCTGCTGCCATACCACCACCCACGCGCTTCTTTGCCCTTCGCCTGGAGCGCCTCCTGCTACCATACCGCCACCCATGCGCCTCCTTCCCCCTCGCCTGGAGCGCCTCCTGCTGCCATACCGCCACCCACGTGCTTCCTTCCCCCTCGCCAGGAGCGCCTCCTGCTGCCATACCGCCACCCACGCGCCTCCTTCCCCCTCGCCCGGAGCGCTTCCTGCTGCCATACCGCCACCCCTGTGTCTCTTTCCCCCTCGCCAGGAGCGCCACCTGCTACCATACCGCCACCCCTGTGTCTCTTTCCCCCTCGCCAGGAGTGCCACCTGCTACCATACCGCCACCCACGTGTCTCTTTCCCCCTCGCCAGGAGCGCCACCTGCTGCCATACCGCCACCCACGCGCCTCTTTCCCCCTCGCCTGGAGGGCCTCCTGCTGCCATACCGCCACCCACGTGTCTCTTTCCCCCTCGCCTCGAGCGCCTCCTGCTGCCAAACCGCCACCCACGCGCCTCTTTCCTCCTCACCTGGAGCAGTTGGACACCTCCATGGTGGGGCCCTCGCAGTTGCGACCCCCGCAGCGGGGGGCGGGGCTGTTGCACGGCCGCAAGCGGCACACGCAGGAGTTGCTGCTGTCCCCGTCGTCATGGCTGCAGGGTTGCCATGGAGCCCAGGGCCCAAAGCCACCATTAACGGTTAAGTTCCTCACCTGCAGCAGAAAGTAAGGAGCTGGATAGGGGAACAGATGCTGGCCGACTCTAATCCACAGAACATAAATGGAGGCTGATTTTACCCCAGACAGTACCAAGGAAGGTGTGTTTGCTGGAGAGTTACACTGTAACACACTCATTAACTGATCATAAGCGATTAACACAGCAGTTAAGGCCTCCATCATTGTTACGATCACTCCCGCCCTCAGCGTACCGGACACTCAGTGATGTTCTGGCTCCACTGACTCATGTTGGAGCTGTCCTCAATAGTGGTACAGCGCCGCTGCTTCCGGTCCCAGCCGCAGTAAGGGTCCCGCGCTTCCAGGCAAAGCCTGCAGGGGGCGAGAGCGGGAAAATGGCGTGTGACGGCCGAACACAACACTGACAAACACACAGCGAGCCATTGCGTGTGACAAGGCACCAGACGGCGAGAGGAAGACAAATCAAACGCAAATGTGCCACAGCGAAGGGTCTCCCACAGCAATTAAACGTTCGTAAGCTCTGCAAAAATGGGCTAATTGAGGAGCAATTAAACCTCAAAGGCCGTTAATGAAATGAAGCTGTCAGCACTCGAACCCAGCTGTGGTGTAGGGTGTGTGCTGGTAATGCGTGTAGTACCAACAACACACACACACAGACACACCCCATGCTGTGGAAAGAGCCTCTTTCTGCAGCACACTCCAGTGAAACGTGGGCTGCAAACTGGGAGGTGTGACGGTGACCCTCCCCCCAATCAGCTCTGTCCTACATCATAATGACTTCGTCACGATCCGGCACCTTCTTTGAATGACGCCAGCGATACGATTTTGTAGCTCAATTGGCCTGAACATTCCCAGAAACAGATTTAGCATATCGTGACAATAAACATGGGTAATAGAATCACCTCAGCGAACACGCATTATTTACAGACAAATCAGCGCATTAGACGAGTGAAAATAATGACATTTACGGCAGGCCCTTGCTGCAGATTTAAAGCATCACAATAACCTGGGATTAGCTGGAGCGAGAGACGGACCCCATGGACAGGGACCTCAGGGCCAATTCATTTACCGGCAGACCTGCCCACACTCCATTAATTACGGCAAGCTGAGAAATCATCAGCACTGAAGTCAGGCCAGGCGGTGCCAGCAAGCACCCAGGCAGCTCTGAGTAACGCCGCTTTCCTGCAGCCAAAGCAGGGCGTCCTCACGGAATCAAATGCCAAGACCCACGGTAACACATGCTGCGGGAGAGTGTGAGCCGCCCATAGCCACTAGAGTGTGAATCAGAGCACGGACACCGTGCCAGGGCTAGCACGCCGGCCACACGCATTCACCCGGCCCTTCGCATCCAATCACGATCCTCAGCGCTAGCCGGCATCACCTCCCAAGCGTCGAGATTGCTCTCCCGCCACGCCGCGCCTCGCCTCATTCTGCTCACAGTGGTCATGCTGGCTGACTCACGGTTTTAACAGAGGGCACGGGAAAGTGAGGGAGACGGCCAGAGGACGGGTGTGGGGAGGTGCCGTGCAGACGCCGCCGCAGCGTATCGTTAACCTGGACTCCCGAGGCTTTGAGAGCAGCACTTACCCACAATGCTCATGGTGACTGTGCCTTTAATCGACATTTTACAGCAACAGCGAAGGCCTCTTACAGTACAAGAGTTTATCTTGCGTTTCCAATGTGCGCGGTGCTGCACAGGCAAGGGGCGCGGATGGGAGCCTGGAGGAGACTGTGCTGGAGCCGTAGAACTTAGAGTGGCCTTATAGTTCAATGACGAAGGTGTTTAACTTCAGTAAATTAATTACATTTGAATTAAAATAATTAGCTGAATTAGGCTATGGATTAAACTGTCAGATAAAAATAAAAAGAAGGAATGAATCTAGTGATGGGAAAAGCGGATTGAAAAACAACCATCATGTAAGCTGTGGAAAACGATTCTAGTGAACGAGGCAGGATTCAGCAGCCTGAGATGTTCACGTCCAGCAAAACAAGGCCTTTCAGTAACAATGTGCTCGTGTTTAAAACCTGGATGTTAAGGCCTACTCTGCCCCAGAATCCAATGTCACCTTCTAAAGACATACCCCCTGGGACCCACTACCCCATAGAACAGACGGGTCACCCTGTACCGAGAAGTGGCTCTTAAACACTGGGAAACTCTCACTGCTGAGTTCATTTGCCGCCTGTCAGATGCCACACAGTGGTAGACACAAACGTCCAGTGAATGTTTATAAGACATGCAGTGTCCTCTACACCCCCGTCACGGGTCGCCTGAGAGCCCCTCCCTGCTATGGCCGAAAGCGCGGGCGGGTGCTGTCACCATAAGACTGTCACCTTTTTGATGTCACCAGGCAAGTGGCCCCCCTCTGAGGTGACATCTGAGGAATCTTGTCAGCACAGCATGTCATAGCAGCTGGTCCATTCAGGAGCCAATCAGCTTGTTAGGAGGCAGCCAATCAGATAAGGGTTTCACTGCCAGAACCCCCACCCGCCTAAGTTGGTATAAGTGCCACAATCATCATGAGACTGCCTCTGGAGCCTTTGCTGAAGCCTGTACCCAACCGGGGACACTCTGACCGCTCGATGTTCCAAACTGAATGGCTTTCTGCACAGAGCCAACAGCTGGGTGGAACCCCAACATGAGAGACCAGAAGCATGCCCCCCCCCCCCATCTGGCTCACGTTAAACTGCACGACCAAAAAACCTGCCTTGCATTCGGAAAAGCGTCATCGTCAACGTCAGCTCATTGTCGTGAGCTGCTCCTGGCCAGACAATCATAACTGCCATCGTCCCTTTGAGGGTTCGTGGTATGGAGGGGGTGGGCGTGCGGGGCTGTCAAGCAGACGGGGACAGGACAGGCCTGGGGCGAGTTCACCTGACCTTCAGTGCAAAAAAAGCTGGCGAGTTAAAGCAAGACTTTTAACTGTCGTTAGAAAAGTAAGACAAAGGTGCTGTTAATAAAATATGCTTTATTTAATTAGCTGTAAAAATTTAACTAAGAAGAGAAAATTAGTGTTTAAATTTACCAGTGATTTATAGCCTGCTTAATTGTCCAGGAATTAAGAAGTAATGTAGTAAGAGAGTTAAATAGCTTTAGTTATAATTTAAAGGTATACTGCAGTTTTACCACACACTTAATAATTATAGCCCATGAGCAATACTGAATCGGCTAAATTTACACTGTGTGATTAATTGAATCAAATGAAGCAAGTGGGTTAATTAAGTAAGGTCAGTGTAAGCAAGCTGCAGGCTGCAAAACATCCAGCAAGGACCTGACAATCGCAAGGCAGAAAATGCAAGAAGGTACACAAGAGAGAGTGGGACGAGATGGGTGAGACAGCAATACCAGCGGGGAGGCACGTGAGAGAGTGCAGGGTCAGTGAGGAGGCGCGTGAGAGAGTGCGGGGCTAGTGAGGAGACGTGTGAGAGAGTGTGAGGCCAGTGAGGAGGTGCGTGAGAGAGAGCGGGACCAGTGAGGAGGCGTGTAAGAGAGTGTGGGGCCAGTGAGGAGGTGCGTGAGAGAGAGCGGGACCAGTGAGGAGGCGTGTAAGAGAGTGTGGGGCCAGTGAGGAGGCACGTGAGAGAGAGCGGGACCAGTGAGGAGGCGCGTGAGAAAGAGCGGGACCAGTGAGGAGGCATGTAAGAGAGTGTGGGGCCAGTGAGGAGGTGCGTGAGAAAGAGCGGGACCAGTGAGGAGGCGTGTAAGAGAGTGTGGGGCCAGTAAGGAGGCACGTGAGAGAGAGCGGGACGAGTGAGGAGGCCTGTGAGAGAGAGCGGGACCAGTGAGGAGGTGTGTAAGAGAGTGTGGGGCCAGTGAGGAAGCACGTGAGAGAGTGTGGGGCCAGTGAGGAGATGCGTGAGGGAGTGCAGGGCCAGTGAGGAAGTGCGTGAGAGAGTGCGGGGCCAGTGAGGAGGCGTGTGAGAGAGTGCGGGGCCAGTGAGGAAGTGCGTGAGAGAGAGCGGGACCAGTGAGGAGGTGTGTAAGAGTGTGGGGCCAGTGAGGAGGCGCGTGAAAGAGAGCGGGACCAGTGAGGAGGCGCGTGAGAGAGAGCGGGACCAGTGAGAAGTTACAGGAGAGAGTGCAGGGCCAGTGAGGAGGTACGTGAGAGAGAGCTTGAACTTCCAAGATTGAATGAAAAGGATCCAGAAGCACTCTCCCCACCCACTCCTGGAGCCCGCTGTGATTGTTCCCCCCCACTGTGATTTAAATTAGTCCCAGCTTCCATGGATCTCTCCATCCTGACTGTCAATTTCATCCACACCTCTGTTAGCTTAAGGTGTTGTGAGCGTAGCCAGGGAGAGGGCCTGGTAACTGACAAGTCACACACACGCACACAAACATGCACACTCATTAACACGCACACACATGCACACTCATTGACGCGCACACAAACATACGCACACAAACATGCACACTCATTAACACGCACACACACATGCACACTCATTAACACGCACACAAACATGCACACTCATTAACACGCACACACACATGCACACTCATTAACACACACACACCCACAAACATACACTTTCATTAACACGCACGCACCCACACAAACATACACCCTCATTAACACGCACGCACCCACACACACATACACTCTCATTAACACGCACACACCCACACACACATACACTCTCATTAACACGCACACACCCACACACACATACACTCTCATTAACACGCACGCACCCACGCACACATACACTCTCAATAACATGCACACACATTAAAACACACACTCACATGTTTGCATTCACATCTTTCTGTGGACCATCTCTTAATTTCCATGGGAATAACCCTAATCCTAACAACAACCTTAACCCCTAACCAGTTAGAACCAAGTAAGAAACCAAACAAAAAACAAGAATTCTGTCTATTTTACTTTTTTTGATTGTATTCACAGACTTTTATAAAATTGAGGTTACCCTTGTGAGGACCGAAAATATGTCCCCACAAGGTAATAAGTGACAGGTTTGTATCACATTGTGGGAATGTTGTGTCCCCACATTGTAATGATTACAAATTCACACACAGACCCGTGAACTAAATGGGGACCATCCATTAATTTCTATGGGAAAAACCCTAATCCAAATCATGACACCCTTAACCGCAACCCAGCACTAACCTTAACCATAAGTAACCAACCTAAACATAAAACCTTTGGAATTCTCACTTTTTTGATTGCATTCACAGATTTTTTTAAATTGAGGTTATTCTTATGGGGACCTGAAAAAATGTCCCCAAAAGTACTTTTCCATACAATACTTTGGGGACATTTTGGTCTCCAAATGTGATCTATGCAAACCCCCCCACACACACACACAGCCCAGGGGAAGCGCCATGCTCTAGATCCTCAGTTGCTCTGCTCACACCCCCATGCTGATGGCTGTCTGAGTGACCGTCACGCTGCGCTGCGGGTCAGACGTTGGGTGAGGCTCATCAGCGGCCCCTTGTCGTTTGGCCACCTGATAATGTTCTCGGGCAGCTAAAAAGGTGACATCTGGAGGGGGCGCTTGAGAGCAATCAAAGAATCAAAAGATCAGTGAGAGAAGTGCTGGGCACTGACGAGCTTGGAGCTTTCCCAGAAGTGCTGGGCACTGACGAGCTTGGAGCGGGCTTTCCCGCCACCCGGAGTCACTGGGAGCAGTGACCCTGCACTCACCTCTCTGTCCTGTAAGTGGAGCACCTCTCCAGAGGGATCTTCAGCACCCTATTGTTCAGGCCTACAAAGAGCGACCTGTCGCTATGCAAGATCTGCAGGCTCAGGATGGGCTCCCGCGTGTCTGCGGGCAGGAGTTGCATCTCCTCCAGGTAGCAGCCATGCAGACTGTGATTGGCTGTGGAGAGGGCCTTCAGGATGGTGCCGTACTCTGATTGGAGGAAGGGGAACCCATCAGACACCCGGGTGGGAAGTGTCGCCCCCTTGCGCCCGCCCGCCGCACCGTACCTGTGCCGATGTACATGACATGGTAGAGGGTGTCTCGGCCCTGCACGATGTCCACCACCAGCTTGGAGAAGCGGACACTGTCCTGCGCCACCAAGGGGTCCACAGAGACAGGCTGCACCACGTCGTTCATGAGGAAGAGGCGCTGGGCGTCCTGCAGGCTGCGCTCCGTCAGGTTCTCGTTGGGGCCGCTGTCGTTGATGGTGCCGCACTGCGGAGGTGAACACAGCAGGAACGTTCAGAGCAGGCGAACCCCGCCGGCACGTCAGCGAGGCGAACGAGAGAGGGAGCAGCCCTCCTGGGAATGGTGGATGGATGGATGGACAGACAAATGATGGATGGGTAGAATGACAGATGAATAGATGGGTAATGGATGGATAAATAGAAGAATGCATAGATGGATGATGGATGGATGGATGGATGGATGGGAGGACAGACGAATGGATGGACAGATAGATAGAAGAATAGGTGAGTCCGTGGGTGGATGGATAGGCTTGCCTGGAAATTAGGGATAGGGTTAGGTGTGGCCTGCCAGGTGGAGCGTGGGTTCTCCTGGGTGCGGAACGGCCCGTTGAAGGCCTGGGTGATGGCGCTGAGGTTGAAGGCGCAGACGGCAGAGGCCGCAATGCTGTTCCTATGGGGGGGGGGGGGGTACATTATTCACACTCCTGAGGAAGGCAGAAGCTGTGCAGGCATTTCTAAGCTGGTCACTGAGGAAGGACACTTCCTCAGCTACCATGCCCTCTGCTGAGCAGACAGGAACATTTACATTTACTCAGCAGAAGCTTTTGTCCAAAGGGATGTATACGTGAGGCAGACAGCATATCATGAGTGTACAGCTGTGCGGTCAGTGCAGCCGGGCTGTGGAATTTACTACAGAAAGAAAGACAGCATGTGTCCTGCTGCAGGTACTACGGGCCACAGCACCCCCTATTCGAGGAGTGGAGAGAAGCCGCTGTTCAGACCAACATCCCCGTAGGCCTGGGCCATTACAGTTCTGTATCTCAGCCTCACTTACATGGCCTGCACTCCCCGGCAACCTGAGCAGATGCAGCTGCGCAGACACGGGTGACCCTGCAGCCTGAGCAGATGCAGCTGCACATACAGGCGTGACCCTGCAGCCTGAGCAGATGCAGCTGCACATACAGGCGTGACCCTGCAGCCTGAGCAGACACAACTGCACACATATGGGTGACCCTGCACCCTGAGCAGACACGACTGCGCAGACATGGGTGACCCTGCACCCTGAGCAGGGCTAATCACACAGCATTCATCACAGCCACAGGTCTCAACTCTGTGCGAACACGTGATAACCTGTGCCGCTCTGGCTTCCTGTCCAGACAGGAAGTGGGCAGGGCTGCAGCCGCGGAGCTCTCCGGATACAGCTCACTGCGTGATAACCTTTGCCGCTCTGGCTTCCTGTCCAGACAGGAAGTGGGCAGGGCTGCAGCCGCGGAGATCTCTGGATACAGCTCACTGGCTGCGGCTGGGGCTCCCTGGTGCCAGGACTCTGGCCCTGCGCCCACACCATTAGCAACTCTGCTAATTGGAACCCAACATAATCAAGAGGGGGGCAGGGGGGGCTCAGCCCCATTCTTCAAAGCCTTTGGGAACATCTGGCCCAATTGGATGGATGCAGAGACCAGAGGACATATGTGGGACACAATTGGGGCCCACAGATGGAGCCCTGGACTGGAGAGGTGCTGCTTGCGGGAGAAGTACAGCTGAGCCTCCAGACAGTGGGGGAGCGGGGGGCTCTGCATCTTGGGCTCTGTTTGTCAGAGTAAAGATAAACCAGTTTAAAAATAAGAGGAGGAAAGCAAAGAGCCGGTGGGGGCCCTCCCCACTTTATTCCGCGTCTCTGTGGATATCTTCATGCAATGACATGAGGTTAAGTTCCAGCTGAAGCACTCCGCTCGAGAAGCCCGGACTGCGGGTCACTCTTCTCGGAAGGCCGTGGCTACTCCCGCCAGGCGAGTCTGGGATAAAGTGGCTTTTAGGGCTGCCTGCTGCCCGGATCCCTCTGCTGGCACACAGGGCTCATGCCTGCCGAATCAGCAGCAGAAACGCGGTAAAACCGGCTCCAGCTCCCACCGTGCCGCAAGGACAGCTGGAACTACAGGCCCTGGCAGAGCCTGCGGAGTGTGTCCAGCAGGGGTGCTGTGCTGGGCTCTGTCAGCCTCAAATACCATCCATGATTCCGGAATGATTCACCTGCACCATCATACATTTAAAATCCAGACATGGCTACAGTCCTACCTGCTGCCTATTTTTACATTCAGGTGGAATGCAAAATTACAGTTAGGAGAAGTTTTACATAATTTAGAAATGCTATACTACAAATAATGATATTCTGGCATTTGTGTGAGTAGTTATGTTGTAAATCCCACCTTAGAGGTAAAGCACCTCCCAAAGCACCCGGCACCATGCCGCCAAGCTCACTAGGTGAAAACACTGTGAATTACCAAGGCTGTGTTCAAAAACAGCAGCAAGAATTCCGTGTCACTATTGTTATGGTTCTGTTAGTCTGCCTGAGGCCAACCAGAATGTGAGTGTTGCATGGGGGTGCGTGCGCTGAGCCTCCCACCCTTGCAGGAAACGCGATGTGCAGGGATTCAGCGAGGCTTTGAGCCGTTTCCCGCTGAAGGGGATGAAACGGGCCCCCGTTAACCGTGTCTTTGGGGGAAGGACCACAGCAAACGTGCAAGCATTCAGAACACCCGGGGAGCCACCGTTTACAAGAAAACACTACTCAGCTGCTCAGATAAAGAGCACCTTTTCACGAATCTGCCGGAAGCCCGAGAATGCTTCCAAACAAAAATCTCCATGTCTAACAGCCTTGGACTCCAAGTGTTCAGTTCAAACTCAGCTCCAAGTTCCAGTTCCAACAAATTTAGAACATTCTAAAGTTACAGGTGAGACACTTAAATTAAGGAGAAAGTCCAACGGGACTTCTTAAATGTTGGCTGGACTGCTGCAGGAGGAATCATTAACAATGGGGTTCAACAGAATGTAAAGATTAGTGTACAGTTGCATAGTCACAATACTATCGAGCTCTCCTGTAAAGACTTTTGTCTTGCTGTCTTGACGCCGTGGCAGTCTACTCTGAATTAGCTGCTATGGGTTTATTTGAACAACACAAACACTGAGTATAACAGTATAATGCTTAAGAATGAGGACTCTAAGAAAAAGGATTACTGGGGGATGTTAAGAACATCTGCTGAGGATGACAGAGCCTTTTAGTGGAGCGGGGGGCCCTGTGCCGATCTGCAGGGCTACTCACACGTTCGTGGTGAAGATGCCGAAGATGAGCTCCTGCTCGGGCAGGTAGAAGGTGCTCTGCAGCTCGTGGTAGTAGAAGGGGATCTCCCCGGAGCGGGAGCAGTTGAGGCGCGCCTTCATGAAGGTGGTCCAGGTGTCCTCGAGCAGGAAGCGGCCACCAACATCGTTCTTGCAGACGCGTGCCACGCGCGAGTACACCGTCTTCCCGCAGTCGTGCTCCACAGCGTTCTCCCGCAGGAAGAAGTATGTGAAGAGGCCTACGTCGTAGGCCGAGATGAAGTGCGGCTCTGCGTGTACGGAGGAGAGCGGTTGGGGTGGGGTCAGCACTCTGCGATATGCCAATTCACAGGCAACCTGGACCTTCAGAATGAGCAGCAAGCTGCAGCAGCAAGACCACGGGGCCCTAGGACTATTTCTTGGGCCGGGCTACAGAGCTGCTGGCAGAGGGCCGGCCTTTCCATTTTTCATACAACCAGAATGTTTTACAGCCCATCCCTAACCAGAACAAACAAGGAGGTGTTCTTGGCACCGAGCCAGCAGGAGCTGCAGAGAACCTAAGAGTACATGCAGTATCTTTAGTAATGCGTCTGTCTGGGGAGGCTGATCGAGAGCAGCGCTGCAGGAGAACCATTACAGCCATTCAGTGGCTGCTGTAAAAGCCGAAAAGCCTAGAACGCAACAAGGAGATCAGGAGTAAGAAAGCCTCTTGCTGCTCTGGGAAAGGAACAGCCATCCCTAGAGATGCATGCTGGCTCTCTCTCCAGCCAGGTGAATCGGAGGCAGAGTGTCTGACCTTTACAGCAGTCACAAGGCAGCCTCCGTTTAAGAGAGACAGACAGACCGTCACCAGAGACACACAGGACGTGACCTGAAGCCCCGCAAGCCGAATTTCAGCCCATTCGGCTGAAAGGGGTTAAAAGAGTAAACGCAGAAGCATGTGTAGGGCTGAGTGGGGGGTGGGGCTGGACAGTGTGGGTGGGACAGAGCAGGGTGGGTGGGGTTGGATAGGGTGGGCAGAGCAGTCTAAGGTGGGGTGAGGCTGGACAGGGTGCGGACTGGGGGCTCCAGTGTGTGCTTTCATACAGTATATATTCGGGGTTTGTTCAAATAGTTTTACTTAGACAGACATAGTGGTGAATGTGAATAACATTATAAGTGATTGTGATGCATATCACTCCTTAATATACGCTTTTAATCCACGTTGCCCTGGCTGTAGCTTCCGGCTGTGGGAATGCTCACCTTGGGCGTGGGAGAGAGCTCAGAAGAAGTGAGAGCAGCCTGGCAGGGGGGAAGCCAGGCAGTGATAGCGAGGATCATCAGAAATCCAGGGAGGTACCTGACAAACCGCCTGCCATATCCAGCTGGCTAATTATTATTATCAGCCACGTTCAGGATGAACCAGATGCCTTGTGTCTACTTGCAGGAAAGGTAAAGGCCTGGGCGTTGGAGGAGGGGCTTATTAGAATGACACCGGACAGACTCATGACCATAAGCATGGGGGGGCGTCTAATCATAAAGATGACCCCCCCCCTTCACTTGGTGTCTCCCTCAGGCTCTGATTCTCCGACCCAATTTGCAGGGCAATCTGGTCCCCACAATGTAAAAAACCAAACACACACACACGCACACACACACACACACACACACACACAGGCGCGCACCTGGCTCTCTCAGATCTGCCACAAACAGCACGTGTCTGATCGGAAACCTACGGACTACAAGCAGCAGCAACCTGCACCTGGCTTCAGCTGTATTCAGATTATGTATTATGATGCTATAATTTCTATTATATAGGGCTTGAGGCTGAGCAAAGCAGAGCTGGGTTGATGCCCATCTCTCCATCTTCAAAGGATCTGCTAACCACCTGCAAGACTTGGTGACTAATCACAGTGATCCTCAACTAATTAATGGTAATAATTTTAGGATCAAAGACAAACGAGAGCTTTTGACGAAACTGAAAACAGTCAGAGCAACCAAATAAGGGACACTGTGTGTGTGCTGTGTGTGTGCGCTATGTGTGCGCTGTGTGTGCGCTGTGTGTGCGCTGTGTGTGTGCTGTGTGTGTGTGCTGTGTGTGTGCTGTATTTATTATATTGTGGGGACCAGATTTCCTCTCAATGTAACCTGTAAGTTTTTACCTTGTCGGGGCATTTTTTCAGTCCCCACAAGAATAACCTCAATTGTATAAAAACTGTGAATGCAAATTTAAAAAAAAAAAATGCCAAAAGTCTTGTCTGATTACTTATGGTTGAAGTTAGGGCTGGGTAGGGGTTAAGGTTGTCATAGCTGGAATTAGAGTTATGCCCATAGGAATGAATGGAGAGTGTGTGCATAGGTGTGTGGGTCCGTCTCCGCCTATGTGCGCATAGGCGTGTGGGTCCTTCCCTGCCTACAGACGTCCACGTACCACTGAGCCATTTGGAGTTATACTGCGCCGTGCGCAATGGCGGCATGCTGCCCAAGCTCCGGTAGATGACGGGGTCGCGGCCCGAGAAGTCGATGACGGTGGCCGCGTACAGCTCGCCCTTCTCCGTCACCACCGCTGTGGAATTGTGGCGCGGGTCGTAGGGGCAGCGCGCCACGCCGTTGACCCGGTCCAGCACGCGGCTCAGGTTACCCACCTGCAAAGGGGGGGGGTGCGTCAACAGCCGGACACCCGGGGGCTTCGCATGCCACACTTGATTGGGACATTTGGTCTAATTATTCCTTTAATTTAGTCATCTTACAGCTTATGAATATACAACTGGAAAGGAACGACAAAAAGCATTCACGGTCTAGCAGCCCAAACTCAAACCGTAACCTTAAACCTGGCCCAAACAAACCCAAACTCGAACGCAAACCCACAAGAACAGTCCCTCCAGCGAGAGAGCAGCATCGACAGTCAAGCAATCCTCGGAGAACGCATTTGTTCTTCTCTATTTACATCGCAAACAGATCTTCCTGCAAATCCATAAACCTTCCCGGCTTCAATGTTTTCAAATAAAGAAAGCTGCCGGCAGCTGTACCAAGCTGAGCAGCGGGCTGCACCCCAGAGACCTGCTCTCAGGGACTTACCGTGAGAGCCCGCTCCTTTAAATGTGTACTGCGGCATGCGCCATCCGCTCCACGGATTCCCCTCACCTAGCAGAGACGCCCCTCACCTGTCGCGTGGTGCATACGGGCAGAAAGGCGTTGGTGCCGCAGGCGAAGACACGCTTCCCATTGATGAGCAACACCCGGATGTAGTTCTGGCACTCCACCTGTGGAGGGCGTCATTCACAGCGATTTACTGCCACCCACACCTCCAACGTTCCACCAAGGTGGAGCTTAGCGATTTACGGATAATTCTCAGTGCATGTGCATTGAGGACGGAGATTGTACAAAGCTATAAACACTATCATCAAACATTTTTATCTGGAAAGTTAAAATGTGTTTATGTAGATTTGGGTGAAGCATCAATGTATATGTGTCTATGGTGATATGCAGCTAATATTACAGCCCTCCCTGTTTCCCTGAAGACCTCCCCTGAAAGCATCGCATCACAGTGAATCCTTGGCTGAAGAGATGTGTCTTATTACTGTGGCCAGACGTGTAAAAAAAAGTGAAACTGTGAGGCTGTAAAGGTCTGGACCCACAAACTGCATTTCCTCCTGGCTGGCTAAATGAGGGGACAGCATTAAACGTTACCTCCGTCTTTCCTTTACTCTGACAGGACCTCCTGGTGTCTTCGTCTGGGCCCCATTCCGTTGCCTAGGAAACCGAAATAAAGAAAAGGGATGCATTCCCATTCCAGCTTTAGCCTGCAGTGTACAGCCAGAGCGCAGGCCAGTTTGCAGCTATTATTCAGCTATCTGTGGTAATATTGCACTTGCCCAAGACTGATTGAGGATGCAGCCTTACCTTGCACTGTTTACTATGCTAACATGGCAGTGAGTGGCCACTGCCTGAAAAGGCCGGGCGAGCAGATAGCCGGCAAAGCGCATGTCATTTGCATATAAATGCAAGCGCTTCTTATCATTCAAGTGGAGCACAGCAACACCACGGCCCCCCACCCCTGGCCCCCAATTATATTTCTTTTAAGAGTCCCGTGTTTAATTATGGATGCAACACCAAGGCTAACGTTCTCCATCCTCTAATGAAGGCATGTGCTGTCTCAATAGTGTTTCTCTTTATGTTTATGTTCACACATCAGCTACGCTCCCACTATCCCGGGCTAAACGCCCCATTCCGACTCCCTCTACCACACTGCAGCTACGCTCCCACTAT
>JAODKM010000034.1:4990097-5002721 GCA_026780845.1 Petrocephalus sullivani
GGGGAGCGGGGGAGGGGCAGAAACAGGGGAATCTGGGGGCAGGGGGAGGGTACGCTCTGGGTATTTGGGGGGCAAAGTCACAATATTCACAGGGCAGACAATGGGGGGCTGAGATCCATCCATCCAACCATGCATTTCCTGTAACCGCTTGTCCTATTCAGGGTCACAGGGGACTGGAGCTTGTCCCGGAGGCCAGGCAGGGAACAGCCCAGGGTGGGGCACTAACCAGGGGCTCAGTTCGATGCCCCGGCTTTGTCTTTAAGCAGAGGAGTGTGATCGCTACCCCGTTCCCAGAGGCAGGAATAGCAAACATGAACAAGAAGCCTGTAATGAAGCAGGCTGAGCAAATTATCCTCAGCAGCTGCAGACGGCTGTCAGAGTGACTGGGGGCTACAGGCGTGGCACAAGGGTGTTTGTAGAGTGACCTCCTGAAATAGCAGGGGGGTTTGCGGGCCAAACTCACAGCGGCACTTGGCTCTGCGGACTCTACCCCCCCACTGCCGTGAGCTCCGTCTTTTCATCCCCGGGGATTACAGCGGTGTGGCGTGTGGGTGAAGAACTGGTTCCCGGTGGTGGGTGAGCAGCACTTTCTGTTTAAGCACTTGCCCTTGGCAGGAAACTGGAAGCAGGAGGTATGAAATGGAGTTTTTAGCTCTCTAAACTCTCGCATTTGTCCTGAGGATCCCACATCTGCAGTGTGCGTGCTATCACACAGTTAGCTAGTAAAAGGCCACCTGTGTCACGGCCCCCCCCACCCCCCCGCCCCGAACCTGCAGTCACGGCCCCTTCAGAGCACAGCTGTACATACTACATCGGCTAAGGGTACGAGCCTCACGCACGTGTGCAGAGTCCCAGGCAGGGTGTCCCTCCAGACGTTCTCAAAGCCCCCGCTTTTTGGGTTCGTTGTGCCACTGTGATGTGAAATGACTCCAGACCCCACGCCTCATGCCAGCCCGTAGTGACCACCTTCTCAGCGCAATCCTACGGCGTGGGTGCCTTAAACAGCGGAAGCGATAACCCGTGTGACGTGACTCAGCTCGGCCCAAGAAGCCAGCCTCTCGTTCCTGCATTTGGACCTGCCTGGAGTCCCAGCTGTGAGGAAAAAGGCTCCGTGTTCCTGTCCCATCCTGTGGGTAGCTGCACGTCCTTAAGGCACGTCTGCACTTCATTAAGCCGGCTGAGACCAACATACACGGCATGAACGCGATAATGCAAAATAAACAGTGATTAATGCAGGCGCAGCTGCAGTTAAACATGATAAATAACAGCGATAGCCAGCTCTCTCTGTGCGAGAGAATGCTGGCGATACTCACGGCTTGGAGGCGGAGCAGGGCATGAGTGGGGAGGGTTGGTGATGGGCCAGTGAGACAGGACTGGCCGACATTTGAGCAGGATCACTCAGGGCAGGAGGCCAAGGCAGTCTGACACAGCGCTGTCCAACCCTGAACTGCCCCTCATTCACCTGACAGTTATCTTCACTGGACCTCGGCTGTACAGAGGTGCCTTAAATTTAATAAATGGTTTGAAATAAACTGGATTTAGGTTCTCTTTTTATTATTTTATGGTATACTGACAAGCCCACATGAGCCCCATACTACATTGCCCCCATCCAGTGGTACTTCTCCGGCTCAACAGAGGTTTCATACAAAAATACAGGTAGTATAGACAAAGTCACATGGGAGCTCTGGAGCAATTTGTCCACCACATGCCAGCAAATACAAGTGACCAATGAGCAGGTTCGTGACCAATGAGTGACCAATGAGCAGGCTTGTGACCACTGAGCAGGCTCATGACCAATGACTGACTAATGAGCAGGCTTGTGACCAATCAGAGATCAGTGAGTCTTGCTTGTTCTCATGAGCCCCGGTCCATAGACCTGCCTCAGGCTCTGCATACATTTTCCTAAGGAAAACATAAAGACACTTTCCATAAAATACTCGGGAATACTCTGAGACGGCCGCTGCAGAAGCAGCTGCATCAGCGCCCGCCTTTCTCCCGGGGAAGATCAATACTGACAGTACTTCCTGGCACAGACTCACAGCAGGAGCCATGACAGCTGTCAGAAGGCAGACAGGTGCAGTGCAGAGGATGTTACTTTACAGGTAACAGGCATGCTGGCTCCCCCCCCGTGAAAGAGACACATAGCAGCACACATGGCATTACGAGGATACCAAGTTATTCCACACTTTCGGTGTGCAATTTCTGGCCCAACATGCAAACTGCACTAAAATTATTGTTTCCTTAGCAATGTATTCTCAACAGATAACTCAAAATGCTGGGAAAATACGAACCACAAAGTGAATTTACTGGTATCTGAGCTTTGTGTATATGAATCACAGCTCACGTTTTAAGAGGGTATATTGTCACACTGTAATTCACACTGCACACCTAAACTGCTGCGAGCTCCCGATTAAGTGCCGGCTCTTAGATTAAAACCGCTGTAAGTGCCACTTTTTCACCAAAACATAGCCTACGTGAGAGCTGCCCTAAGACTAAATAGCAAGAAATACCAAGGTCTTTGTTTTTTAACCCGATACCGATATTCAGTGCTGGTAAATAAAATTTGCTAGTGGATGAAGGGTAAAAGTATGCCCCGCCCACCTCCTACCTTTCAAATGGGGGCATTCCGTTTGCATCCTTAGTCTGAAATGCCGGCACCGCCCCTTTCATGCGGACGGGCACAGAAAACCGCGAGCCAGCTGATCATCTGATCATTTCCTCACAGAGGCCTGAAAAAGCTCCGTCTGCCGCTGACTGACACCATAAGTATGACCTTGTGAAATGTAACGGATTCTCTGTGAAATGCAGCTTCTGCTGGAATATTTGGGCACAGGGGCGTCTGCCAGCCTGCCTGACCAGAGCAGGTGGCGCCTCAACTCACCTTGGAAGGGCACGATGGGATGTTCTTGCCTGGCACACTCCTCGGGGGGCTGAGTGGCTGGCGTGAGCGAGGGAGGCGAGGAGAGCAGGGGCTTCTGGGAGCGTGCCAGGGGGAAGGCGAGGACGAGCAGCAGCAGCAGGAGGAGGGATGGCAAGCGGGGCCTGGAGGGGGCCGAGTCCCGCTGCAGCGCGGTCATGATGGAGCTGACTGCTCCTCTGGCTGGCAGGGTGGCCCTTCACACAAGTACCTGTAGGGGGCGACAATGAGGTCTGTGAATGACAACAGGTAATGATGAGAACCAAGCAAGAGCTGCCATGGGTGCCTACCTGCCATACCATAAGTCACAGAGTCTGCTGAGTTAAACCTCTCCACTCTACTACTGCATCAAAGTCAATATTAGGAGAGGAGATTTCTGTAGGACTGCAGCTGTTAAAGCCTCTGGCTGTGGGCTTCCATCCCAAGAGGTTCTTAATGTGGCAGTAACATCACACTGACTCGCACCAGCGCGATACGGAAAGTCTGAGGATGAAGCGTCACGCCAAGCTGCTCTTCAAGCTAGACTGTCAGCTAAACAGCTGCCAATAAATTCGGTTCCCAGCCTCGTCATGCCAACAGTTCTTAATTATGCACCATTTACCAATACCAAAACAGTGCTTCCACTGCGGCGTACCGTAACTTCTTCAAATATACATTAACTGTCAAAAATACCAAGTAAATGAGAAAAGTAAACAGAGCTCAGCAGGAAGCGGGCTCAGCCGCGCCGTTTGGGCTGTATTTGAATGCGCCGCATTGCGCCGTGCAAACACCTGGCCGGCCCGTTATGGCGGGAAGCCTACCCACGTTACGCTGCGGCCATTTTGCCTTCAGGGTAGAGGGAGAATTTACGCTGCCAAAGAGAGTAACTCCTTTTTCTTATCCGCTGTGGTTTTGAAAGGTCTGTAATCAGGTTGTCAATCTTCTTCGACGGGCCAATTATGAGCCTTTCAGGCTGTTGTTTCAGGCAGATCCGTAACAAACACCATGATGCGAATGACGGCTGAAGCTGCAGGAGACGAGGGCTGGATGCAGCAGCTACTGTATCCCCGGTTTGACCCTGTATGGATCCTAAGGCAGGACACAGCCTCACCACAGACAAACAGGACGGACGCGGGAAGATCAGTCCATTTCCCAGCTGAAGAAAAGGGACGGACTAATCGTTGGGGACGACACAGACCTCAGTCGCCTGATTGCTCACCTCAAGAAAGGTGTTTGGAAGGTGTTCAGTGGATCAGAGAGCTATAATTACACCTGAAATGTCACATCACACCCATATTAAGGATTTGCTCACAGATGGACACTATCTGTAATGATGCCGGTTTCACAATAGCCAGACATCTTATATTTAGCATTCAGTACAGAGGAACCTTCCCAACATAAACAGTACTCATACCACCATTACCGTCGCGGCTGAGCTATTCAGCTAACAGTAAATAATTCATGGCCCATTACTGAATGCTTAAAATTTTCACAGCAGCAAAAATGCTTATGCCTCAGCACTGTAAGTGTCATCCTTATTAATTGGGTAATAAATAGTCCTGGATTAGTAGTACAGCCAGTGTCCCTGCCAGCTAGCTACCCAACATTTATGCCACAAGCCGTCGCTAATTAGCCAGTGGAGGGCCGGCGTGCCTCTCTCGTCTACAGTGCCAGTCTGCACCGACCTTAGCTGGGATGGAGCAGATCACTGACACCTGCGGTACTGAGGGAAACCCCCCCTGGGGATAGGATGAGTGCATTACCTCTGGGAGTTTGCACTCAAGCAATAATCACAACACACAATGGGGGGCAACAGCAATGCATACACGTAGTCTGGTTAGAGCCCCCCCACACAGGGTCTGGAATTCAGGCCTTCGCTTTGCACTACCAATGCCAATGAGTAGCCATGGCGACAGCATTCAGGAACCCGAGTAAAATGTCCATGTTAGGGCCTGCTGACTGTCCCCAGCGAGTGCCCCTGGGACAGCACCCCCCCGACTCCTGTCTACCAGACAGGCCCCCTTTTCCTGCTCATTTCACCCGAATGAATCTCCAAGGGAATGCAGCTGAATCAACAGGCTCCTCCCCCTCCATGGAGACCGTGTGGATGCAGGAGGGGGGTTAGACGTCGCCCCCACTGGGAATTCCCAGCCCCCAAATTTAGGGCTTGCCTTGACCACTCACCGCACCAGCCCAACAGGAGCACGGGTGACTCGAAGACGCGGTTTGGCACCGGGCGTCGGTCTCTCTCTTTTACACCGTAAAACGTGGAACGCGGCTCTGCAGCGAAAGACGCTCCCATTTGTCCTGGCTTCTGTGTGCTACACCCTTTCACACAAGGTGGCTCTTTCCCCTCGCTCAGGGGAATACACTTAATTACAGCTCAATGGAAAATTGCTCATCTGAATCGTATCTGAATCAATTAGATGCTGATTAAATTGCTTTTGGGCCCATCAAGGCCTGATGCCTGCAAACATGGCATTTTACATCAGAAGAGAGACCGCGTTTTACACAAACCTGCTCGTAACGTTGCTCTTTAAGATTCGCCTCTAAATTAAACTACAGCAATTCCTCGTCTCACTTACAGTAGTGCTGATTCTATTCCCCAGATAAATGCATGAATGATAAATCCAAAACATTATTTGATTTGTTATTCTCCCTGTGTCGACAACTTCATAATTACACATATGAAAAGTCTTCTGCTGGGAGTACACTTTGGCAAACGTGCCGTTCAACTTGAATGTCAAAACAATATTATCACTACTGGTAGGAATCGTGCAGCCAATGTGATTTGGGAGGGGGAGAATGAAACAGCTCTCAATTAAACTGGAATAAAAAGAAACTTCAGATTAGTGAAACCGGGCGACTAAAACGTAAACATTTTTGCTACATTTTTAATGTAGAAAGCTAAATGTGTCCTTTTTAAGTGACATGAACTATGAACTGTACGAAAATCATAATTGCCTTAACCAACCACAGTATCAAAACTTAACAAAACAAATATTTAGGGTGGACCTGGGAAAGCACTGACAGGGTTAAATATATATATATATATATGTTGTGCCTCCTCATCAAAGTGTCTCCTACACCACTGAGGATAGTAAGGGTAGAAGCTACCGGAAGGTGGCGGCAGTAAAGAATAAAAAATCTTATTAAACAAGGGTAGTCGAGATCCCTTATAGCAGAAGCCCCTGGACTTCGCCCGTGCATTAAAACACTCCATTTCAACAATGAGACTTTGGCCGGAAGAAGGTCAGCGCCACCTTCAGTGCTGGGGGTAGAAGGACACTGAAGCAGAGTGTTCGTGAGGACATGGTTGATGTACAGGCTGTTCCAAAGGCCAGCCCTCCCTCTCTAACACGCCATGCTGTGTGTGTCTGACAGCCCCCGCACACACATACCTGCAGATTACCCAGGCCGTGTCCTCTCACGAGAGTCAGAGGCAGGTGCGGCCATAGCCTAAACACTGGGGAGCGTCAGGTCATCATGGCTGGGCTCCCCGCATCTGGCCGACTGGCTGCCGGGTCACGCTCAGCTGGACACCTCAACCGTGAAAAGACTTTGGAGCTCCCATGACCTTCACCATACCACCCCCCCCCACACACACACACACACACATAGCACAGCACAGCACAGCACAGCACCCCATGCAAAGACCAGCTTTCACAGTTGTGAGGCGGCATTTCAGGAGTACAGACTGAAAAGCTCTGAGGAACACAGCTGCCTAACAGGATGGAGGCAGCCCGCCGGACCGGTGTAACACGCCGCATCCCCGCAGGGCCGAAACCTGCTACATTACAGACTCCAGGCTGGCCCAGCACCGTTCGATAAATTCCAGGACAGCCATTATGAAGAATAAGTACCCAATCAGCAGCGACAATATGAGGAATAAGTACCCAATCAGCAGCGGCATTAATGTGCTCTTCAAGCCGAAATCCCAAGCTGAACAAGTACCTGCGATCATCTGAAACATGGTGAAGCAAAATTTCATATTAGAACCCTCATGTTGCCTTCAAGAATATCCATCCATCCATGCATCCATCCAGTCTACCAGCTCACCCAGTACAGATGAGTTCCCTTCAACCAGCTAGTATACCACTTTGTTTATTAAACCATAATGTAAAAATGTGACTTTTTTACCATTTACAGAACTGAATATTTCATGAAGCCCAATCAAAGGCATGTTATTAAGCTCTCAACCTTCTGGGCATCAGCCCAGTTCCTAGTCTCAGGGTACAGCAGTATTTCTTCCTCTGCGGTGATGTAAACCTGCCTTTCAATCACATGCGCAATATCACTGCTGACAGCATTTTTTATTTTTTGATTGCATTCACAGATTTTTATAAAAATGATTTATCCAATTGGGGACCTGAAAAGATGTCCCCAAAAGTAGGGAAATTTCAAGTTTTACCACACTTTGGTTCTCAAATGTGATCTATGCAAATCCACACACACACACACACACACACACACACACACAGACGCATGCACATACACACACACACGGCTCTGCTGCTCCTAAGGCTTACCCACTAAATCAGACGGAGTCATTGATTTCCAGTCCCTTAGTCAGTCCACTGAGATCCCCCCTCTGCCCCCACCGGACGTTGTAACCTTATTACACATCATTAGCAGGCCCTGTTTAATTTACACACACAAGGCTGGGGGCGGCAGAGAGACTCACACTACATTGCCGCCGCATTCCGGACCTGCCTCCAAAAAACACATCATTAAGCTGCTCACACCGGCCCCACAGCAGATATAATTCCCACTGCGGAAAGTTCAGAAGGTGCGGATCTACTCAGAAGAAGGAAAAGAACAAAGCCAGAGCCGGGTTACAGTCACCGGGAGAAGGTCCATGGCGACTCCAACACAGACACGTCACCGAAAAGGCAGACAGAGAGCGAGCAGGCCTGCACCGGCACCACTAAGGCCATCGCGGGGCCAGCCGGCCGGCATAATGACCTGGGAACGCCTGTAAACTGAGGTTATAGGGCAGGAAACACTAAAGAAGCATAAATGAATGTGGCAGAGCAGGAGCTGGCAATTTCAGGCCCGAGCGCCACGGTCTTTATTCCGGTGCAGTGTTTAAACGCTTTATTGAAGCAATTATTTAGACAGTGGGTCACCTGACCTGGTGTTTCACATGTAAATCAGGCACCAATTAAAACCACTGCAGAAACCTGCAGCAACACAAAGGCTCTGAAACCCTGAGGCACTCAACAATAGGCTGCACCTATTCAAGACGGCCCGTGCTCCAAACGGGTGACACCTGAAAGAACTAATCTGTCAAAAGTCGCCGTTTCTCCGGGGCCACGCTGAGAGGCTGAAATGGAAAAGTGGAAGTTGGAAGGCTGATGTGCCTTGACGATAAACTCTTTACTGTCACTGTACAAACTGAAAGTGACATACCGGAGCATGCAGCAGTTCAGCTAAGGCGACTTCTGCATGCAGATTCCAACACGCCAGCCAGATTTGTTTGAAACTGTGCGCTTCAAACAGTCGGCTTCATTCTACTGAAGTTAAGGTATCAGCCAGGTTTGCCCTCCCCCTTCTTTGCAGTTACCATTTATGGTCTACTGCCTGGCTGTTATTGGCTGCCAGTAGTGAGTGTCATGTCACTGCTCCAATGAGTAAATCAGCAGCGTGGACAGATGATCACACTCACAAGGAGACAAATTAGAAAAGTACATCTAAGCTGCTGTGAGCCTTCTGGTGGACTTACCTGATGCTGATTACAAATTGGAAGAGATTAGACTGGGCAAAAACCTGGAACAAAAAAAAACTATCAAAAAACATTTTTTTAAGTAATGCCAGTTAATAGTGCTGCATGCTAATTCCAGTTAGGGACTATCTGAAGTACACAAGGCAAACTAATTAGCTTGAGTGCTAAATACAATTATGAAACCAGACAGACAAGGGAGATATTGATTAATTAATTACTTACAAGATCAAAAAAAAAATCAACATTCCACATAGCAAATGCAGACAATGACACAAGGGCCCTGTGTTTATACAGCACAAGGCAATACTGTGTAGCTACAAGACACTATGAACAAGCAGCCAATGGGCTGTGAGCCTGCTGTGCCTACAATAGCAGAGATACAGTTAGGGTTAGCTTGACGGAGAGCTCATTAATGAAGCAAAGGTGATTAATTGTTATTGTTGACACAGCACAGCACACAACAATAATAAGTGTCCTTTGCTTTTAACCCATGTGTAACCCAGCGGTACTTGCGGGTCAGGGACTCAAACCAGCAATCTTTCGATTACACAGTTGCATCAGTTCCTAAACACTACGCCACCTGCCGGCCCCAGTTACAATTTAGTTCAGAATGCAGACATCTGGTTAGGGGGGCAGTTTAAGTGTCTACATCTGGATGTGCAGTGCTTGAGGAAGGAGTCAGTGAATGTCAGAAGTGGGATTTGAACCGACGCCTCCAGGGGACTCGGCCACTCCGACTAGCCCAATTCTGACTAGACTAATGACCAGTGTCACTACGGGAAGGCAGGTCACAGACTGTACCATTCTCTACTAATGATGGGGATAATACCCAAGAGAGAATAGCTGCCCAAATGAAGCCCTCATACACCCCAGATTATAGATCATTCATGGACTGTACCATTCTCTACTAATGATGGGATAATACCCAAGAGAGAATGGCTGCCCAAATGGAGCCCTCATACACCCCAGATTATAGATCATTCATGGACTGTACCATTCTCCAGTCACAATGGGGTCCCTCCTGATGCTGTGCACCCCCACGTGATACCCAGAGTGCACGCAGAAGGTGTACAAACTATCAAATGGGCTAAGTGCAGTTAACAGACAGGGCATGAGAACAATCTAGTAAGAGCTCCATTATTTTGTTAGCTGAGGAGCCTTGATAATCCCGGATTGTTTCAGATTTCCGTTTTAATATTCAGCAACACATAATGATGGGAATCCCTCATTCTTCTGTTAGCCACATATTAAACAGAGGGAGGAACATGATGATCTGCTTTGGCTGTTTTTATAATGAAATGACGCCGACCGTAAGACTGTGGTCATGGTCAGATGGTGGAAGCCAGTGCGTGCTGGGTGGCGGAGGGGGTGCAAACGTCTCCCCACAAAGAATTTCCCGAATTAGCTTTAGAATGGGTCACACTGAAATATCGGCGCGAGCGAGCTGCCGCCTCTTCCTGTCAGCTGTGCGCGTTCGCCTAACGAGCTGCTTTGCATGCACGGGAAAACAAATATTGATTCTCTTAAGGAGATTGAGCTCAGAGGGCTGAGGCAGAAGGCCCCACGGATTCAAATGATAAATCAAAGAGGCAGAAATGGGGAGTTCGGGGCTAAAATGGCGGCCCGACCCGACGCACGCAGAGTGGCACCAGGGGGCTGCATAATTAGCCGGAGGGAGGCGATGGGAGCAGAGGCACAAAGGCAGCATTGAGGTCCGCTCTCAGCGGCTGTCATCCCCCGTCCCGTTCATTAGCCATGGATATTGTGCCCACCAAGGCCAGTGCCCCTGGCTGCACCATTTAGCTACGCATTAAAGGAACACTCGTCTTTAAATTGCAGAGGGTCCCAAGGCAGAAAATCACTGCTTTGCACAAAAACACACTGACCTCACGGAGCCTGAAAAGGCTGGGAGACAGACAGAATGGACGTGGAATACATCATTCATAAGCTTCCATAACTCCATCCACCGAGTTAAAGGGGCGTGTGATCAAAACTTCTGTCCTCCGAGAACTAAAGCGCACCTCTGCTGCTAATTTGGGGCACCCTGGGTGGCTCAGGGATACGTGGAAAAGCCAGACTGTGGCTCTCAGGGATACATGGAAAAGCCAGACTGTGGCTCTCAGGGATACATGGAAAAGCCAGACTGAGGCTCTCAGGGATACATGGAAAAGCCAGACTGAGGCTCTCAGGGATACATGGAAAAGCCAGACTGTGGCTCTCAGGGATACATGGAAAAGCCAGACTGTGGCTCTCAGGGAGATGTGAAAAGGCCTGGACATCTAGAAAACGCCAACTGCCAGGTCTTGCAGCTCCTCTGCTGAATACTGATCTGTTATGCCAGGACATCTCTTCAGTGGGGTGACTTTTCCTTTGGCTATCGTGCTCAGCTGCGCCCGGGCCCCCTTCTTCCGCTTGACCCCCGCCTCTCAACGCTATGCGCTCATGACCTAGCCGTTCACTGCGAGGGCCCCCGGAGGCTGCGGAGGGCCAGCCGCCAGCGGTGGGCAGGTGAGGAGGCACTTTAGCGACAGGCTGCAATTTTGCCTTCCATTTGTCACCAGGCTTCAGACAGCCAGCAGTGGCAGACAAGCAATTTAGGCCCTAACTGTGCCAAGAGTGACGCAACTGAGGAGGCCTGCTGGACACCCTTACTGAGCTGCGGTCTGAAGCACCCATCCCTCACTGGCACTGTGTGGCTGGGGAGAGACACGCAATTTTAATAACCCTCCCCATTCCCACCCGGACATGTTTTGGGGAAGTTCTGTGCTATAAAAAGCAATTTTAGAAGTATTAATCTGTGTTTGTCACCCACACAAAAATCTATTAATCACAGATAAGCCATTTTGAAGGGATTGTTGTGACACTGTCTAGCGGAGATCCACATCTGACATTGTGACACTGTGACGGAAATTGTGTCCACACCCGAAAACCAATTACGCATCGAATATCAGGACGAAAGAAAACAAAATTAAATCCTTTGATGCTGACGGACTTCATCAGACGCTGTGAATTGCTCAAATTCGATTCAGAGCCCAGCAGGAGGGAACGTGGGTGATGTTTGCGGCAGTTAGCTGGGGAGTGACTATGCCTCCCAATGATTGCTCTTTTACTACACAGAGCCCCTTTTTTCTATGGCTGCTTCTGGAGGAGGGGGGGTGGTTCTGTTTTCCACTGCACCCCAAAACCCTCACTGAGCTGTCAATGAAGTGTATTCGGAATTGGCTATCTGACAGCATCGAAACGTCAGCATTTACATCGCATTATATTTAATTATCCTGTGTTGTCTGGTGCCAAGATGACCCAACAAACAGTCTGATCGGAATATTCATTCATGGCATTAAAACTGGAAAACAAATAAATATCAATGTCTTTTAGGAGGACTTTATGTCTACACTGAATGGTATGTAGCAATTACAAGTGCAAATTGTGAAAGGTGTATACTGGGGTACAGAGGAGGCACTTTAAGAACAGAATACAGCATATGGTGGAGTATTCCTGAAGAGCAGTTTTTGGGAGCACACTCGCACAGCCGAATGACCCCAAAAAGCAAAGTTTCCATTGATTCCTGGTTCTCTGGAACACGCTGCTCACGAGGGAATAAGTAAAATGATGGGATGTCTTAAGAAACACCTGGACACGGCTACTGAAGATGAACCTTATAGATTAGTTACACATGCTCTCGTTTGCCTTCAGCCTCTTCTCCTGAGGGCATCCTCTTCCTGTCGAGGCAACACCGGCCCGGCATAGGCCTGTGCCACTCGCGGCCTCCAGGCCGGGCCCTCGCATGACGCCCAGGCCTGTGCCACTCGCATGACGCCCAGGCCTGTGCCACTCGCGGCCTCCAGGCCGGGCCCTCGCATGACGCCCAGGCCTGTGCCACTCGCGGCCTCCAGGCCGGGCCCTCGCATGACGCCCAGGCCTGTGCCGATGGGTATCGTTAAGATTTTAACGGTACTACTACTCTTTCCGGTGCTGCCTATCGGTCCGGTACTTTAACGGTATT
>JAODKM010000034.1:5002821-5029418 GCA_026780845.1 Petrocephalus sullivani
GGGGGGGGTTAGCATGCACCACTGTACACATTTGCATAGTAAATGATTTTCTCTTTTTTCTTTTTTAGTCCAGCATGCCTTTTTAGCTATGGCACAGAACTAAAATTTTATTCTTGGGAGCAACAAAAAAAAATAAATAATAATAATTTCTTTATGTAGAAATGCATGTGGAAATGGCCATTCAGGCAGAGACGTAGTCTTCTTAATTTCTTTTTACATTTATGCACTGACAAAAAGATAACAAAACTCAGTAGTGGTGTTGTAAGATGGAGACAGACGAAGCATGCATTAATCTGCTCATAGTATCCTACTGTTAAGGCTTTACTGTAAGACCAACAAAACATGACAAATTATTATGAATACTTCAGTATCTTTTATAGTCGTTCTTTACTTTCAAAGGGACAGTTTTCATATTGGTGAGTCAACTGTAGGTATGATGGGTGACAGTGTGGCAGTTAAGAAGCAGCATTTCAGTACTGTAATATAAACTGATAGTGCTGAATCGTCCCTCCAGCTTTGCAGTAAAGGAAAAGCATTTCAGTACTGTAATATAAACTGATAGTGCTGAATCGTCCCTCCAGCTTTGAAGATGGAAGATTTATTCGTATAAAAAGTGTCGAGGTGCAGATACTGCTGCAGCTGCAAAGAGAATCTTGATTTATTCTCACTGCAAAGTGTCTTTATAAATGGAGGGTGTGTATTCATAGATCACTTTAGAGTTTGGAAATTATATATTCCCTACAAAACCAGATAAGTACAGAATGGAAAAATGTGACCAGCGCAAGTTGACTTATGGAAATGTGTTCAGGGGTTTTCTAAAAATGTAAAAATAAGTTAGAAAGCAAGTGTCGATCTTTCAAGGGTTTCTCAACGAGCTTTGTCGTACCAAACCAGAGGAACTCATGCGGCATTGTGCTAGGTCTCGCACAAGCACACATTTGTGACCTCTATATAAGTGACTTTAGTTGTAATAAACAACAGAGCCATCTTGACCTAACTGAATTTCTGATATAGACTCTCGATAAATAAATCTAGCATTCAGTCCAAGACATATAGAAGCCGGTTCTCAAAAAAAACATTTAAAAAGATTAAAACATTTTCTGTGAAATAGCTTCTGATTGCAATTCACATTTCTGTCCATCTCCATGTCCAGTGATCAGCAGACCAGCCAAAGAGTAAATAATGGCACAAATGACAGTGTGTATCAAAACAGTGCAGGCAGCTGGGACAGCAGTCTGTGACATTATGGGATAAGAAGCCAGCGATGGGGTAGCTGTGATGAGCTACACATTAATCATGTTTTATGCACTAGAAACACCACACGAACATCCAGTTCCATTCCTCAGTCAGCCATTTATCCTGTCAACATTATTGTGATACAGAGCCTGTCCCAGAAGGCATTGGGCTTAAGGCAAGGTAAACTGTGGGCAGGACACCAGTACATCGCCAGTTCACATGCACACAGGACAGCGTATTTTCACTGATTTAGTGGAAAGCATGAATGGACATCGCTGCCCACTGTGGTGTCCTACATTAATAGCCCATCCATTCTTAGATAGTTGCTGTCTTATAGCTGCCCATTGTGCTCTTAGGAGAAGAAATACAGAAGGTTTCTCTATGTAATTCACAGCTGTTATGTTCTTATGATGATGTTATATGTAACATTAGTCCTGTCTCCTTCATTCATAAGCAATCAGAACAGTAGCTGGAGGTTTCATGCCAGTCAGTACACAGTACTTTATATTGAGTCTGCCTTGAATAAACCCATTTGTCCCTGACTTTGAAGAGACAACGGATGTATTTTATCTAGTTGAGAATCACCTAAATGCTAATGGAAGAATACAGGAAATCAGAGTGGTGTTTCTGCTAGACAGCCTGCTTTTCAATACCTACTTTTCTGGGAAACCACATTCTATAGATTAGTTAATGGTTTCTGCCTGTATCCTACTGTGAAGACTCTGAGATGCAATAAAGCAAAATGATTATTAGCAATTAGGTATTAACCGTATTCACAATGTTCAGGTAAAAATATGAACAAATATAATAAAGAATAGTCAACATTTCAGCTTCTCTGTCTAATCATGTTATGAAGCAGGCAAACTTTCCTAAGACTAAGAACACCCATCCAAGGTATCTAATCTAACCAAATTACCTGAATTACTGAGATGCAGGGCTGTGTGTAATTTACAGCATGCATGTGGAATCTTCTGTACATGAAATCATTGTGGATATGAAGTTATTATGGATAAGAAATTGTTCCAACCTTCTACAATACTCATCAAATTTTCATTTGTTCAATACACAAAGATGACCAAATGAGAGCAATATCAAGGTAAGGCCACTTTGATCCCCACTTGTAGTAGAGTGAACCATGTGATCCTTCATTAGCCCCCTAATCTAGACCTAACTTAAGCGGGACGCTGGACTTATACTGCACCTGCTGACCCTCTCAAGCAAATAAAAGAAACAATACTCAATAAATACTCAAAAGAAATAATAGTATGAAAGTGGTGATGGCTCCACTACTGACCACAATTGACGAACTCTGAAAGATGTGAATTAGAACATTATTAAATTGTGAAGTACAGACATGGTTCTACAGCTTATGGCAGCGTTATACTTAAAATGAGAAAATCATATACTCTGTCATACCTTTGTTAAAGCAGCAACACACTGGGGTGTGACACCTTATCATATAAATTCACACACTGAGGAAACTCCTGCTCTACTCCACTGATTTGTGCTATCATAAATGCTCAAGCCCTATGTCAGAATGTGCTCTACATGCACGTGATCCTAAAATATGCCTGTTTCACTTAAAGAAGACCGGTGAACCCTAATTGCTAAGTAAGTAAATCAAATACAGGAACATAATTTAAAGATTTGCCTCATCTTGTAGGAAAATAATGATATACAACAGGGAAAATATTAAGTAGAGACCTGGAGTCAGTGTAACGCGTCTTGGATGTTCTGCACAGAGATCTAGCGTGTGCTGAATGTGCTCCATAGCAAGGAGCCCACAGTAGCCGCTCGATGCCATGCAGTCTGTTAACGATCTGGCTATGGCATAGATCAAACATCCCATTGTGATGGCCAAGAGCAAGTCACAGGTTGACCAAAGGTCATTATCTGTACTCAGCCTGTGGAGCTTCTATTTGACAGCACAGGTCACCCCCAAGTGTCCTGTGTCAGAACTGTCATGTCATTACTTGTGTTTTGGCAGTAGGACAGTTCGAGACTGTGAGGCACGTTTTCACATGGCCATGTGATGTGCACCCCCCCCCCCCCAGCTAAGAGACAGTTCCTCAGGTTTGTCAAGGGTGACCTAAGGGTTTGGAGTTTCAGAGTTTAGGAACTACTGATGGACCCTTAAGAAAAGCCCCCTAATCTCAATGACTGTGCCAAATGCCCTGCAGAGATGATGTGCCCCCATTTTTCTTTAGAATGCAAACGTGGCTTCATGAACATACACACGCTTCCCATTTCGAGTTTGCGTAACTATTCAAAAAAAGAAACCCAAAAGAGAAGCGATGGCTAAGCACAGAGCCACAGAGTACTTTCAGCGTTATCACCTGTGTTCTCAGCTACATGAGTGAATTAAGGCAGTGCCCTACAGTGGTGTATGCGGACGGCAGAAGGAGTCCTCATCACTCCTAAGGGGGAAATGTAAAGGCAGCCTTCAGTACGAGTCTGAAGACGTCAGCTGTGTTTATGATTACCCAAATTTGTTGTATACTCCAGGGTGCAGTATAGTGAACTTGCAATATACTGCCATCAAATATTTGTAGACAGATGGATTGGTAATTTGATGCCGCACACTGCATTGCCAGGTTGCTCAGTAATTGCTCATTAACAAATTATTAACTAGCACATATTATTAGAAAAGGAGTTGATAAAAAAACAATCCAGTTTAATCTAAGGAAATGTATGGTAATCTATAATATTTAAGTGAAACATGGTCCACTAGATCTAGGGTGAAAAATGTGCCCCATTTTTTCTATAAGCACTAATAATATTAGTCGTATTTTAACCAGAAGATAATGACACTTAAACTGAGAAGACGATTCCTGTAGCTACAACAGCTTTTGACTAATTTTTACTAAGTTACAAGCATGACATGGAAGACTTCAGCGAGGCCTTGAAACAGTCACAAAAAATCAAAAAACAAAGTTTGGGAATATTACAACAAAAACTGCAACCCAGGCAAAATGGTGCTAAATATAAACTTTTCCATCTTACAAAAACTTTTTGTTTCTTGCCATGCTTTTGAACTTACAAAAGATGATGGTGAGCTGTGAGATGTTGTACATCTCTGTAGATTCAATAGCAAAAGCATATCCAAAACCCACACCGAGTGTTTTAAGCACCTTCCACGTTTGGTACAGTGATGAGCACCATCTGTCAAATGAACTCAATCACTTATTCAAAAACCTGTTTACCACCGAGAAGATGCTTCACATAGACAGGACGAGCAGGCAAACATCATTTTACTCCTGTGTTACTCTTCAATCATGGTAGCATTGTGATGCTTCACTGAAAAAGGTCAGATCTGGAGGGCGTATGCAGTGCTCAGCTTGAGAAAGCAGAGCTGTGTAAAAAAACACTGTATAAACAGATACAAAGTAAAACTGCTGCAGAAAAGGTACATTCTGATTGGCCTACTGCCGTGGGGAAGAAACTCAGTTTCCTCTGACAGAGTGTCCAGCTCTAACCCTTTTACTTTTTAATAATGGTAATGTATGTGGAGGAAATGCCAGGCATATAGAGAACACAGTATGATGCAAACAGCACACTGAACACCAACAGGTAGCAGTTATGAATTACAGGCCAGTGAGAGCATCCGTCTGGATTTAACTCTCTCCGCGTGAAAGAGCAGCAGAAGTCCTCTAGGCCGGTTCTGAGCACATCAAGCCCAGAAAGGCATAGGAAGTGCTGCCTGACCTCCGTTACAATGAGCTACCTTGTATTTCTCCCCTCTGTGAGCAGCTTATGAGTCCTGACGCCCGTGTGACGCGGTGCAGAGGAAGGGTCTGCCCCATCCTCAGTGAGAACATGGAGATGGAACATGGGCCAGTCGGCAAAACCCGCATGTCGCTGGGTATCCCGTTTGGAAAAAGCTGCCCCGTGGTGAGCCACGCTCGGGCAGGAAAAAAGGGGGATCTCTTGACCTGGTTGCATCCCGATTTGCACTAGGTGTCATTGGGCAGAGAATATTGAAACTAAGGGCGTTAGAAGGGTCACAACCATTAATATTACACTGGGAAGCGCAAACTGTGCCGCACCTCTGGGTCTCGGGACGCGCCAGCCAGCGAGACAGACCGATTCAATGAAGGACATCACCAATGTGTCATGCTCCGTCCCCACCGACCCCGTAAACGTGCAAAAGGTCGGGTGCCCGCTGTGTTCCGCGTGCGCTTTTCACATGCTGGCACTGGTTCGCGGTGCGGCGGGACACGGCGGCGGCCGGCTCTGCGGATGCAGGGGAGCCCCGTGTCGCTCGGGCGTGCCTAGCGGCTACCGAATCTCACGTGACGCCTCGAGCCACGTTGCAGGGGGGTGAAGGCAACCTCGCCTTTTCTCCCGCCACCATCAAAGCCACCTTTCCTCCCCTTTCGATCAGTTTGGTGTCACGGACGCGTCCAGATTGGGCTTGCAGGTTTGTTTGCTGTGTGGACAGGAACCAGTGCCAGAGGGAAAGGCTGCATCGCGCGTACGGATAGACTGACACGACTGGACGGGGGCCATCTCGGCTCCGTGGTACTGGGTTGGCGAGGCGGGAGGCCCGGGGCGGTCCGGAAGGCCCGCTCAGAGCCTGTGCCTTGAGTCGTGGCTGTAGCCCCCGGGGGAGCTGCGGTTGCGGTGTGGCTTGTACGTGTCCTGGTACGGGTCGTGGTACTCCTCCTCCACCAGGGGATAGTGGTCCCGGCTGTGCTGCGAGCCGGAGGACAGGCGGTTGCGGCTCTTGCGCGCACGCTCGTTGTGGTAGTTCTCATCGGCGGTCACCAGACTGCGCCTCTCGATGGGCGAGTGGTCGCCGGTGTGGTTGGCGTGTCTCAGTCTCTGGCCCTGTGGGACGCAAAAGCTCAACTCACTGGAAGCCGGCAACGAGATGCTGAAACAGCTGAACAAATGCGTGTCAGCGTGATTCCTGACCATTAATGTGATTAAAATGGCCAGTCGTTAGGCTTGGCCCGCATACTTTGGGGCTTTTTATTTTATTCGCTTTTATATTGTTTCCACTTCGGTGAAGTTCTTCTCGAGAATGACAGGCTGCCTTTAATGCCATCAGTGAAAAACAGTGATGAAATGCCAGGTGTAGTAAAGTGGCAGGAAGTCACGCTACGTGCGGCTACGTGTGGCTACGTGCGGCTACGTGTACACGAGGCATGCACCTGCAGCCCAGAGATGGCGCTTGGGTACGGGGACAATGCCGTGGAGCCCAAGTTTCGGCCCAGCAGGGGGTTCAGAGGGGTACTGCTCGAGGTGTGGGTGGCACGCCAGTAGGCCTCCAGGTACTCAGCCAGATGTTCACAGGCATCCTCCAGCTGGTTCTCGTCCAGAATGATGTCGAACATCTCCTGGGGAGCCCAGAGAGTAACAGAGGTGAGGGGACACAGAGGCGCATGAGGCTGGGGGGTGGGAGCAGTGCGGAGACCCACCGGGGGGCACTGGGCCAGCTTGTCGGCCGCCACCAGCTGCACGTTCAGATGCTTACTCTGGGACTTCCCCCGGGATTTAATGAGCCGCTGGAGGACCTGTGGGCAGACACCAGAGGCGCTGCATTAGCCAGCACTGTGCCTAAGCTCCAGCAGTACAGAAATCACAGTACCAGCACTGTGCCTAAGCTACAGTACAGAAATCATAGTACTAGCACTGTGCCTAAGCTCCAGCAGTACAGAAATCGCAGTACCAGCACTGTGCCTAAGCTCCAGTACAGAAATCACAGTACTAGCACTGTGCCTAAGCTCCAGCAGTACAGAAATCATAGTACCAGCACTGTGCCTAAGCTCCAACAGTATAGAAATCATAGTACCAGCACTGTGCCTAAGCTCCAACAGTATAGAAATCACAGTGCCAGCGCTCTGTGGTAGCGATTGCAGTCTGCTCAAGATATTAGTAATATTAGCCTGAGCAAAGAAACTAGCAACACTCAGACAGGAAAACAAATATAGAAAATAATGGATATTCCATAACTGAAGAGAAACTGCCTTTACCTTGGGAGAGGAAACTTTGACATGGACTATGATTGGTGCCAGGGAGGTTTTCAGCAGCTGTGCTGGGTGGTTAATGGTATCAGCGTCCAGCACCACTAACTGCAAGGATCTTGCCAGCTCAAAAATTCTCTCGATCTCACTCTGGACCTCCGCTGTGGGAAACCAAAACAGTTTGTCAAATGTGTTAAATGCATGGTAAATATAAGCCATTTAATATTACAGCAAATTTACAATATACTATAATAAAGAAAGCATTTCTAATGATCTTCCACTAGAGGTCAGAAAGGAGACAGAGGCAGAAATACTGTATGTCATTCCTCAAAATGGCTTTCATGCTGTGGGTCTTGAAAACTCATAATTACTGAAGTAAAACTGAAACCTGTTAATCATACCTAGACTGGACCTTGTGTTGGACCTTTCAATGATGGCCCGCTTGCTGGGATTGTTCAGGACAGACCTCTTCGCAAGAGAAATGTCTGCTGTGACTCTTGTAATAGATATCCTATGACAAATATATAGACCACAAAACAGACCACCACCATTATATGCTCTGGTCGGTACAGAGATGTTTCTTTCAACTTTGGTCAGGACTTTCTATTATCTACTGATATGGGTGGGTTTTGGGTAAACTGAAACCGGCACATGGCTGAGGATGTTTGTACCCCCACAAGGCCAACACATGAAAAGGCTGTCCAGCCACAGCGCCACCCTGTGGACTGACGGCACCTCACCTGCCGTCAAACCTGTGCTTCAGGAAGTCAAAGAGCGCTTTCTGCATCATGTCTGTCACCTGCCCCAGTAATCGAGGAAAGGAAGAGGCAAGAGAAGGAGAGAAAAGCAGAGGGAAGGGTTAAGGGAGGCAGAAGGAAAGCGAAGAGTGCAGCAGACCTGATTCTTCGAGAAGATCTAGGAACTGACTCACAGCTAAAGAGAGCCAATGTGGATAGATGCTGCTTTGTCATGATCGTTAATAAGAGTATTATGGTTCTACACTGTTTACAATGGAGTGGTTCAGGCTCCCATTATCAATTTTGATTGGTCTTCTGTTTATATTTCCAAAGCAGCCACTGGCTAAGCTACTGATGCAAGGAACCTGCTCCCCATTCTGCTAATGTCCCACATACATATTTGCTGGCTGACACTGCTATTCACATCGCTTACGGTAGTTTAGTCTGACAGAGACAGTTGAACTGAAGAACTGAGGTCGGTAGGAGCTCATAGGGAGGCAGAAGCATGAAAAAAGAAGGTTATTAGCTCCTACTTGAGACACGCATTTGAAATGCTGGTGTGTCAGTAGGTTTCATTTGGGCAGGAGATAGAAAGGCCAGAGGACTGGAGATGACCACTGTTGGCATTTAGTTAGCCCCACTCAGAACTGCATGCTCCTGGGCAGATCTTTCATATTTTTTTTTGCCTTTTCTGCCTTAAACATCATAAGTCCTTGTTCTCATCAAATAATGACAGCTCTAGTCATTTCCTTGATGCATGACGGTCTTCAAGCGTCACGGCGTTTCGGACGGATGTGCTGCAAACCCAAAATTCTCATGATGGCAGCAAAAGCTGCAGAAAACTCCGGCCCCTCTGGTTCCATGGGGTAGGAGACTGCCCACTTTATCCGCTGCCTGCTCGGTCAGTGCTCCTAACGTCAGTGCCTAAATGTGGATGCTCTGGCACTTCACATCCACAGAGGGTGCTGGAGAGCTACGTGCTGAGGAACAAGCACGCTGCTCAATGGCAGAGCAACACTCCGGGCTCCAAGGCTCTCGTGATGGCAACAAAAGCCAGAGAAACTCCAAACCGCACACACCAATCGTATCACTGCACAGACGATATCACCGGACTACTCGGGCTCGTATCTTCTGTGCAGTGATACGATCGATGTGTGGAGTTCAGTAAAAGAAAAAAGTTCCCACATTAAACGGCTCACTACAATGTCTGTGGATTATCTTCAGTGACCAGGTCCTGATTACTTGTATCAGACACTGCTGTTGAATTTTTTAAATGTATTTTTCTGGCTCTTTAATCACAGCAGAAAGAATGCCATTCACTTGCATTATATTTGAGCGAAGCCCGACATTTCTACAGCTTATATCTCCAGAACTAGGCAACTCCCAGCAGACCAAATTAAATGGATAGATAGCTCTAAAATATATATTTTTTCAGTTCTGAGGTGAACTGCCACTTTAAATGGCTTCATTTTCATTAAAACACCCTCATTGTTATCCTCAGTACATACTGTAAGCATTCCAGACTCCAATATAAAAGCTGCAAATACAGCAGCATTCATCAAAGCATGCAGCACAGCACAGGCTGGGAGTGCCACTGGTCAAATGTGCAGAATGTGGGCAGGAATGGAGCAGAGAAGGTGGTGATGAAGTCACTCGAGACAAAGACAGACAGGGGCGGAGTCACCTGCCTCATATCCCTTCAGGGAGGGTCCCACCAGAACCACGGGCCTCATGGAAGGCACCACGTCGTAGGGAGGAACGTGCTCGGTCTGAGGAGGGAGCCAGCAAACGGAGGCACTGTTAGCACATCGCCTACCATTCATAATCACATGAGTACAGGCACTGCTATCTCCATCATTTCTGATGCTCTTCTGCCCTGAGACCCTGAACTGCGTAAATGGTGGTACAATGATTTGTAAGTTACAGAGAGCTTTGTAAGTGTGGGTCCCAATGTCCAGCAAGGAGGAGACTCTGAGCTTTATTATTGCTCTGAACTCTGAACTGGCAATCTTTACCAAATCCACAGCAGGCTTCCATTCCTTACCAGCCCCTCCATCAGCATTAGTGCTCATTGGGCAGTGCCTCATTCTTAACAAGATAATGACCCAAAACAGGAGAGTGTAGGACAACTCAAATTACCTCACTGTGCCTGTTCTCCAGAGCTCAATCCAAGAGACCACTGACGCAATGACAGAAGAGTCAGAGCAAAGCAGCCCACAAGCCCCCTACATCTCTGGGAACTGCTGCAGAAGTGCTGGCATGACATGTCAGGTGATCTCAAACTTTCAATTCATCCATCCATCCATCCTCTAACTGTTTATTCTGGTCAGAGTTTTGGGTGTGACTGCTGCTCCATATTTTTTATCAAGTATCTAAACAGCCGTTGACACAGTGGATCACTGTGCGCACAGTCTATTACCTGCCACAAGTGTCACATGCTAGGAAAAGCTATGGGGGCGTTTATGAGCTTTGGTGTGACCTGCTCATGCTGTACTGACAGGCTCATATAGAAAAGAGTCCATGCATCCTTTCTCCAGTTGCACCATCTAATTAAGTTAATGCAGCATTTTGTCTGCTTGGCCCAATTGGTATGACTGTGTCAAGAATCTGTTGATCCTTGTCTTGCCAGCAAATAAAACAGGAAGAACTCGATGAAATTCTTTGAATAATTAATTCCTCCTGTGACGCTGTATCCTTATTAATGGCTAACAGGAAGCCAGTTCCAGAGAAAACCACACAGTTCGAATCATAGTGCAGAAGTTCAGAGCTCAGCATCAGAAGAACACTTCTTTAAATGTCTTTAGCTTCATTTGAATCTTTTTTATGTCTACATTTTGGCATGAATTGGTTGCTGCTTTAGCCAGTACTAGCCACTGTTTATATATGTCACTATATATGACCTTATAAGTAAAATATGCACTCACCACCTTCTGTTTCTGCTTTCCTGTAAAGAAAAGCAGAGCATAGTGAGTAGGGCACATTCCCACCTGGCACTCATGACACATGTCACTCTGCCAGGCCGTGCCATGGCAGCCTCTATAACGCTACACGACATTTCCAAACACAAAGAAATGGAGATATACAGAGTTGTACCAAGGAAGAATTCACCCATTAAACACAAATGTAATTACATTTAATTAGCACAAATATGTGTAAGACCATGCTTCTGGAAGACCCCTGCAGTGAACCCACGTGGGGTACTGTACCCAGACTGCCTGCTATGGGGGTCATTGGAAAGCCAGCTGCAGCAGCTGTGTTAGTCTTTGTGTGGGAATGATAGGATGGTGCTCATGTGGTTGGTCAGAGGTTCTGAGGTCAGCCGTCGCCTTAAGAGCATGTACAGGCCACGTGCCATCTCGGGCCGTGCCCTGAGCACGGAGCAGAGGATTCTGGGAGGGGATAGGTTAGTGAGTGCCATCCCGTGCTTAATATGGCTCTGTCCCCTCTTTCTCACTGTGGCAGCGGCTGGAGAGGGAGTAGAAAATAGTGGACAGAGTATATATACAGCTGCCATTACACTCACCCCTCCTACTAAGCATGCGCGGCCCAGTTTGGAAAAGTAAAGAGAACTTATCAGTCTACCAGTACGTTTTTTTTTTTTTTTTAATGTTAAGCTACAGAACATTATAGGTATGGGGCCATTATACATATCGTCATCTCTGACAATGGTAGCACTTTAAGAGAGGGGTGGCTAGCACCCAGAAGGCCAGGACGGGCCAGCCCCTGGGGGTGTGGCTCCAGCTGAGGCGTTAGCTACTTAAAGCAACGCGGCACCTTAAACCTCATCAGTATCCCCAGGGCTGCTTTGGGAAGGCTCACCTGCAGAGGGAGGGGTGGGTCTGAAAGTACCTGAAACCATCTCTCCTAGACTGGAGGAGGAATTCCCACTGGACTTACTGCGAGGGAGGGAGCAGGGAGCAGAGCAGAGTGTTAGCAGCCGAGGAGAGCAAGCGGCGCTGGGCTCTGGGTTTCAGGGCAGAGGTGCTTCTGCTTTGATAGGTCACCTAGTGTGGACTTACGCGTGCAGTGTGGCCATGTTTGGTAAGACATCGTGGGATCGCTTCACTGCCATCCTTAGCAACAGTACGTGTTCATTGCCTGCACTCTGGGAAAGTCAGCGGCAGCTGCGCATTCCTGACATTTTGTTTAGCGCTAGACTTTCTTTGTCTAAGAGACTACCTGCTTCTATTATGAGATCCTACTTGACAAATATACTTATTTTGTGATGTATATATTTTGATGTGAAACAGTCTGACGTACTTTGGCATGAACACACTTTGGTATGCACATACTGACTGCAGCTGACTGACTGACACTCTCATGAGCACCTGTACTGACTATGGTGAGGAGCTCAGTCGGTGATGCATCTGCACCTATGTCTGGAAGACCGTGAATTTGAATCCTGCAGCCAGCAGAATAATCATATCGCCATGGGGCCCTTGAGCGAGGCCCTTAACCCCAATTGCCTTCGGGTAATGGCTGCCGAATCACCCTTCGCTCTCACCTGTATATATATTTGAGTCCGTAATCACTCAGGGAGGGCAAGATGGAGTCTTTGGAAACAATTGGGCTTCCCCACGCTGATGAGTAAGATAGCTCCATCCTATATCCTTGCCTCTCAGCAAAAGCACGGGGCTTCTCTAGAACTCACCCTGCGCTTTCGTTCAAGAGTTTGACAGTAAAACTGGACAACGTAGAATCTGTGAGAAACTGCTGACTCTTGCTCTGAACTCCTGTGGGCTTCATCGCATAAATGCTGCTGGATTGCTGTACTGCGTATCAGCCACATCCATGAATGTGTAAGCAGAAGGCCGAAGTGGCGCCCTGCCACCACTGCCCATTTGGGGGCACCTTCTGTTCCGCGGCTCACTCACCACCCTGCATTATGATGTGTGTCACCTATATGCGGTGTTGCTGCTTTACGCATCAAAAGCACGTGCTGTATACTCGCTGTGTAATTAGGAAAGCTGAAATTTTGTAATACTAGTAAACTTCCTAGGTGCTATTACTCACAAGTAGGTAACCCTAAACTCTAAACCCTAAACTCTAGCCCTAACCCAATGTGTAAGGAATGTAATGTCAACCCTCTACCTATCTCCCCTCTCTGCTAGATCTGTCAAGGGTGGCCTCATTATCAAAGCAGCTTAGAAAATAGCACAGTGCTGTGAATTTTAATTAAGTCTCCTCAGGGGCACCTGTGCACAATTAGCCCCCCTGAGTGGCTGAGGACACAGTGTCCCACTCTGAAACCCAGGCCATCAGCTGACAGCACAGAATCGCACACGTGAGCCGTGAGCCGCGCTACAGGCAGCCTCACCCGTGGAAGCGCCCCCGCTTTTGCTCTTGCTGGATGCGGATGTTCTCCAGCTTGAGAGGGCTGGGGATGAAGCCGATCTCACAGCCCTCCTTCACCAGCCGGCCGATCCACCAGTCATTGTTGTACTTCTGTGGGCCAGAAAACACAGCAGAGTGCAGACTCAGCCTTTCAGGAATCTTACAAACCGGGGGGGGAACCGCAACCAAGACAAAGAACACTGTAGAATAAAAACCACGAGAAACGCGCTGCCACTGGCTAGGGCCTCATCCCAGAGGACAGGTACAGCCACAGTATGAGCCAATGGAAAGCAGGTACACAGCTGGGCCTGTCTGCCCATATGTCAGTGACATTCAGGTACTAAACACAAAATGGAAAATCCAGCTGATCTTGGCTGAATCATAGTAAGCAAATTATTCCCCAGAAGTCCAGTCTTATGGTGTAGTGATCAAAATAAAACTGCTGGAATTTGCTGGCCTTTCTCTCTGTAACAAAACCAGAGTGGGCTTTGTTTAGATATGTACTGTGAGCCAATTAGTCAGTTTGCAGTCTCAGTATATCTAAGAACATCAATGCAGGGTGAATGATGCAGCCTTGACGAGCTCCGTACTGTGTAGATACACATGCATCCCTTTTAATTAGAAAGATGCCAATATCTTTGCCAGGTGTACAGAGTCAGGCGGCAAAACAAACTTCAATAAAAACACTGTCATGTGGAGCAGGGACTTCATATTCTCACCAATTCAGCTACAGGATACTGTACCTCTTTTATATGGAGGAAGTCCTTAGCATCGAAAGAGATGGCGGTTCCTGCTACAGGGACCTCTTCATCCAGGGCGCCACAGTAGGAAACATTGGTCTTCACAGCGAAGGCCACTGCTTTGGCCTAGGGAGAACCATGGACAAAGACCATCCACTTATGATAAGAAGAGCTTGCTGATGAGGCACAGACATGGGCAGACCGGTAGGGCTCGATGGCAGGTGCACTCACCTTGGCCCTCTCCAACTGCAGGGCAGCCTGCTGTTCACGCTCCTGCCGCCCACCCTCACGCTCCTCCTCCAGAGAGACATCTGAGTCTGATGGTCTGCTAGTGTAGGAATCAGCTGAGCCCTGTGGGGAGAAGAATCTCATTGTTAGGCGCGGCCAGCTGAGTCACAGCGCTCTGTTAAGGCCGGCCACTTCCAGCTGAGTCACAGTGCTCTGTTATGGCCAGCCACTTCCAGCTGAGTCACAGTGCTCTGTTAAGAATGGCCACTTCCAGCTAAATCACAGCACTCTGTTAAGAATGGCCACTTTTAGCTGAGTCACAGCACTCTGTTAAGGCCGGCCACTTCCAGCTGAGTCACAGCGCTCTGTTATGGCCAGCCACTTCCAGCTGAGTCACAGCTCCCTGTTAAGGCCAGCCATGTCCAGCTGAGTTACAAAGCAATTAAGAGAGGCAATGCCCAGCACTTGTTAAAGCTGGCCATGTGCAGCTGATTCCCAGCACTCTAGTAAAGGCCAGCCATGTCCAGTTGAGTCACAGTGCTCTGGTAAGGTCAGCTACATCCAACTGAGTCACAGTGGTTGTTAAGGCCAGCCACATCCAACTGAGTCACAGTGCTGTTAAGGTAGGCCATGTTCAGCTAAGTCACAGTGCTGTTAAGGCTGGCCATGCATAGCTGAGACGCTGTGTTCTGTTCAAGCTGGCCACATCAGCTGAGTCATGGTGCCCTACAAGCCCTAACATGTCCAGCTAAATCAAACTGAATTTTAAGGCCAGTCACAGTGCCCTATTAAAGCTGGGCATGTCTAGCAAAGTCACAGGGCTCTGTTAAGGCCAGCCATGTCCACCTCAGTCACCTGGGGTGTGCACCTCTATAACTACCCTGAGCCATGGGCCTACAATGTGCTAATGACATATTAGTTCCATGAACTGGACCCAGAGGGGAATCACTTTCATTAAGCAAAGAACTTCGTTCCTGCCTCAAGAGAAAAATCCAGCAATTCAGATGGGTATAGAGCAACGGCACTTTGGAGCATGTCAACAGATAGTCAGGTCCTCCGTGGCACAAACAGACTGGACACGTGGAGGTATGTTCCTGCATGTGGCACTGTGGGAGCAAACTGCTTCCTTCTTATCTTCCTGCACGCCACCCATGCTGGATAATGAGGCACTACAGCAGTGATGTTTCAAACAAGGACACGCAAGCACTGCTCTGAGGCAGGCCAGAAGTGAGAATCAAGTTTAACCTCTTTTGGCATAAAATAATATCATTTTACAAATGATAAGTTCTAAAAGTACTGGACAGGCCTAATTTAGTTAACCTCAAAGATCACTAGATAGATATAGCTTAGTGACCCTTAAATATTACTGGACAGACCTAGTTTCGTCATCATTAAAGATTACTGGTCAGACTAGTGCTGCACGGTATACCGATACTGAAAAAGTCATTAAAAGCTATAATATTTTCCATTTTATTAGTATCGGTACTTTAAGAGTATTCCTTATGATTTGCGTCACTGTGCAAGGGCGGGTCAGCCATTGTTTTCCCTGGCAGGCACAGTGGGAGTATCAGCCATTTTTTCATTCACCCTGCAGCTTTCACAGGTAGGAGAGTAGCGATGGACAAAATGACCCTTTTTTGGGGACACAGTTTGTTTGATTCAGTTTACTTAAAAGACTCGCTCTGATATGTTCACCAACTCGTTCAGTGGCACTTCCATAAAATAGATCTGAAACACCTGTGCTCCGATATTTAATCGCTAAAAAAAAGATAATAATAAGCAATAAAAAACCGCTTATTATTTAGACTAAACAGTGCTAAAGAGTAAGCTAGAAACCATCACCAATAAGTCATTTGAGAAAAATAACATTGTAACTTTGTAAAAAGTTACAATAACATTGTAACTACTCATGTTTGTTAAAAATGCAAAACTTACAGCTCATTACATAGTCAGCTAAGGAGTCCAAGCGCTAACAAACCTTACTTAAACATTTTAAATTGCGAAAATGTACCTGTAAAATCCAATAGCAGCAAAAGGGAAGCAACAGCACATCTAGGCCATATACTACACCAACAGATGGTGTATTTCAGTGGCAACCCAGGTACGGCTACCTCGTTCAGTAGCCTGTCTGGGTCTATCGTTCACTGACTCGCTCATCAACTCGTTCACTCTTTTGGGTCTCTCATTCTCCAACTCGGTTGTTCATTCACTGTAGGTGTATATGTTCAGTCCCAGATTTATTTTCCAGCCACTCAAATGCTCGCTTACAGCACGTCCTTACAAGCGCACCGGCCATAGTCGAGGAGGAAAGCAGCATCATGTCATATTTCTGAGGATATGCGGAATAATGAAGAACAAATCTTTTCAGGGAAGTGAACATGAGTGTATAGCTCCTGTAAGGGATTCCGTCTCTGCGAACATCACACTGTTACAATAGAGCCATGGCTGCAAGTACAAGTGCTATTGCCAACCGTCCACAGCTTGTCGAAAAAGCGGATGTACAAAGCAAAATATGGCATTATTTTGATTACACCGCCAACAGTCAAGCCCACAGACACCACAAAGCTTGTGTTTAAAACATGTTTTAAATCAATGGAGGTTAGAAATGTTAAATACTGTATAATTATCAGGCCTGATCCTCAAATATAAGTCAAACTAGTGTGATTTATTTAGTGACAAGTGAACTTTTTACCAGTTCAGGTTGTGAGGCAAAATTAAGGGCAGTGATAGTTTGTTTAATTTGACTTTATCTTTTTAAGTAGTCTTTTTAGCTAAAGGTAATCATGGCATGCAGTGCATTTGTGTAAATATTCTCTATTACTAGAAAATACATTCAAATAAATTCAAAAGCATGCACACCTCTGTCAAGGTGGGGTGTTCCTAGGGATGGGTATCGTTAAGATTTTAACGGTACTACTACTCGTTCCGGTGCTGCCTATCGGTCCGGTACTTTAACGGTATTGCTATAGGTACATTGTGAAGAATAAATCAAATTAACAACATAATTAACAGATTTATGTAACAAATCACTATTATTTAAAAAAATAATTAAAAAATTGCATTATTATTTAACAAATTTACATTAAATGTGAAATGCAAAATAAAATTACACAAAAATACAGCAATGTTTTAAACATTTCCGATAAGGGAAATGTAAAACAAACATAAATTATTTTAATGCAAAGCCTTTAATACTCCGGTCTTTAAAAATTTAGCCCCGGGGTCCGTTTAGTACCGGGTTTCGGTACCGATCCCTACAGGCCGGGCCCTCGCATGACGCACAGCCACGTCCGACACTGTAAATCTTTCGGCTTCTGCCCTTATGTGTGCGTGCAAAGTACACTGAGGCCATATTTCATGCTGCGGGGCAATAAAGGGACACGTCTCTCTCTCCGTCGGTCACCCGTGCGAGAGGGAGGGGTCACCTCAGGGCACATTTATCATTGCGGCGTAAAACGTGAGCACCGATACTGTCCAAAGATTAACTGCTGCCTGTAATGCGTCAGGACAGAACTGCAACACACATAAAATAGAAATGCTTAATGAAGACACTCAAGGCAGTAAATACAGCCACACTGTAATGACTCCTAGCTCACATCTGGCTGGCGGAAAAGCCTTTTATCGAAGGAGGATCATAAAGACTAAAGATATCGATGACAGTATCGTGAAAGCAATATAAACACGAAAAGGATGCATCGCAGAGAGGACATCCACGGGACTGGCAGGTAGTAACAAGCTGTAGAACATCTATTCTTGGCTGAACTACAATTTCACATGAAAAGGGGCCACATTTAGAACAGGCGCTGCTCGGCTGCTTAAAAAGAACAACAATCATTAAATTCATTATGGAATAATTGAGATAACATCTGCCTCCTGTTTTAATTGCGGCGTGGCTCTGTAGTGGGAGAGCTCGTTACCAGAGTATGACCCGGGATCTGACCTGACACGTGGAAATGCAAGGAAAATTGACACCTCAGCTTAGCAGGCACGGGCTCAGAAATGTAGATACAGTAACCGAGTAACCAATTAATGAAGCGCCAAAAATAACCAATAACTGTCCAATCAGATTAGACGATGAGGTCACACAACAGATTAATGAGCTTTTGAAGGTATTGTCAGTGGCGAAGGCTTCATATCGGTCAGCGATAAATGCTAAAGTCGATGTAAATAATTGAAAGAGAAATACAGAATTTGTTTTAATAATGGATGGCTACAGCAAATTTTGAGATGATTCATGAACTTTTCAGGGATGACGGCTGGAAGTCATTTCCTGTCATTCCACCCCTGACAGGACCAAACACAGACAGAGCATCTGCAGCTGGCCAGCACAGAGAACGGACAGCTCCCGTCATCCTACAGCTTCCCCCTAACACCCACACTGAGGCTTAATCCTGTTGTTGTGCAGATCTTTAAAGTTATTCTGAAGCAAAAGTCTTCAACTCTGACTACTCTGACCTTGTACTGTTCTGACTGCACTCTGAAAATGAGCAAAGCTAATAAGCCCTTTTGTCAAAGGGTTCTAATTGAGGAGAATGTTGAAAGAGATGAAGGGCCGTGCTGGTTAGAGATGAACAAGAAAAATGTCCTCGAATCAGAGCTGCTGCTTAACTCAGACAGATGTGGACTCCACAAAGATGAAACATGGAAACGATCAAAGCTGGAAACGGGAAACTTGCAGGAGGCTTAGTGGACCAGGGTGCCGGCACACTGTCAGGCCAAAGCGGACCGAATTACCACCACAGTGCACCAGACTACCACCAGGCCGCCTCAGGCCAAAGCAAACTGGCCTATCACCACACCACGTCGAGCCAAAGCGGACCAGGTTACTGCCACATCAAATCGGGCCAAACTGGACCGGACTACAGCCAGTGTACCACACTACCTCCAGGCTGCATCAGGCCAAAGCAGACCAGGCTACCACCAGGCTGCGCCAGGCCAAAGCAGACCAGGCTACCACCAGGCTGCGTCAGACCAAAGCGGACCAGGCTACCACCAGGCTGCGCCAGGCCAAAGCAGACTAGGCTACCACCAGGCTGCACCAGGCCAAAGCGGACCAGGCTACCACCCGGTTGCGCCAGGCCAAAGCAGACCAGGCTACCACCCGGTTGCGCCAGGCCAAAGCAGACCAGGCTACCACCACAGTGTACCGGTCTATTTCCACACCATGTCAGGCCAAAGCGGACCAGGCTACCACCAGGCTGCGCCAGGCCAAAATGGACCAGGCTACCACCAGGCTGCGCCAGGCCAAAGTGGACCAGGCTACCACCAGGCTGTACCCAGCGATCTCCAGATCTCCACACTGTGTCAGTTCATGGCATCTAGCCAGACGGTCCCCTCAGAGGGGTTCCGAAGCTTTCAGAGCTTTGAAGAAATTACTTCAGGTCAGGTTTTCAATTGAATAAGCAGGATAAACAGAACGTGAACCTTCAGGGACACATTTCTGTGAGTATGCAAAAGGATACGAAACAGAGGTCAGAATGCAAAATACAGCAATTACAATCTTATCTGCTAAGCAAGAGATGGGTCTAACCTTACAATAGATGTATCAGGGGTGATCGTACTGCATTCAGACACATCATGGATCTTCACCATTAGGCCCGTGTTCTTGAGCCAGAACTTACTGATTTGAGGAGGAGAACAGGCTGATCTAACTGCGGTCAGTGACCTTGCAGTCAGTTCCCCTCATGCCACAGCAAAAACAAAACAATTAGCCTCCCCTCTCTGACAGTGTCCCTGACATCAGTATTTGTGCGACTTTTGGGCGCCACCCCATTATGCGCGACGCGATTCCCCGCGATTCCACATGGAGCGCGTTACAATGACGACTAACCAGAAGAGCGTCTTGGAGCCCTACCACTCCCGCTGCCGAGGCGAGTCGCTTAGCATGCTAACAGAATTAGAAGGACGGTGCCAATTGCAGGCACTCACCGGCGAGCCAGGCGGACACCCGCTACGTTCTACTCCATGTGACATGTGGTATGCAGTACTTAGTACATTATTAAACAACGCCCCCATGCTCGTTCCTCACAAGCAAAACTCTGAAAAAGCAGCCCTAAGACTCAGAGAATTCAGGGCGTCTTAAAAAATTATTTATCCCATCACAGCTTTTACCATTTATTGAACATATTTTTAAGGTGGCTAATTAGCTAAGCATTTTTAGAAGATGATGCAGATGGCAGACTAAATGCAGGTTTACATTTGCTCTGACCCCCTGTAACACCCCCAGGAAAAGCCAACTGCTTTGTGACCTACTGCAGAGAGACCACCTTATATGGCAGAGACCTGAAAGCCTGCTGAGATCCCACTCCAGCTCTGAAATCTTCTGTGCTCTGCGATTTCACATTAGACGTGCTTCTTAAAAGTCACCCCCAGTATGGAGCCTAAGTAGAGTGTGAAACACACACACACACACACACACACACACACACACTCACACACACTCACACAGACTTGCATACCTGTCTAAATGGAAGGCGTCCATTCATTTCTATAGAAAAAACCCTAATCCCAATCACGACACCCTTAACCCAGCCCTAACCTTATCCACAAGAAACCAAACCAAACACAAGACAAACACAAGGTATTTTTAGTTTTTTGATTGCATTCACAGGTTTTTATGAAACGGACCAAAAAATGTCCCCACAAGGTCAAAATAACAGGCTTTTATCACACTTTTGACACATTTGGTCCCCACAATGTAATTCATACATTCAAACACACACACACACACACACACAGATACCCTTCTGCTCCAAGCTGGACCACTGCAGCCGGGGGTTTCCGGGCGTTACAAAGCAGCTGTAGCACAGAAGCTTGCAGAGATAGAGTCAGGATTTACAGGCAGCATTTTTAATAGGAAGGCCTGTCATGCAGGCTCCTGTGCCCGTCAGCTCCAAAGGAGAAGAGAACGTGATGAGATATGCTTTGGCTTAGGGCTGGGCAGGATCGGATTTTAACAAATGAAGGAGCTTCAGGTGTTTGAAGAGTAAGTGTGGTCATCAGGAACTAAACTTTAAAGCCTGAGGGACACAGGCAGGAATATCTGCTGCGCAGCCCCAAGACTTGGGAGGGTGCAAACCCCAGCGGCCATTGGATATGGGATTACACACCAGCCCGGAGTGAGAGCCTCACGCCCAGATCACACGTCAGTCAGGAATGGGGAACCCAAGAACAGGCTGGCCACGGATGGGGCACCCCCCCGAAATCTCGCCTGCATTTCCAGGACATTAAAAGAAGAAAGAGTCAAAACACCCCCCTCAGCACAAAGGGACGGGCCACGCCCCCTCGCAGGCGCATCCAAATGACATTAAGTGGAACAGTGGGACTCGGGTGGCCCGTTAACCCCTGATTCTGGCCCGCACAAAGGGAGTCAGAAAGCGAGGCTCTGCCGGGCGCCCCGGACCACGCGGGCTGCGAGTGAGCGGCGCCGAGTCCGGCAACCTCACCATGAGACAGGTGGACGACTGGCGTTTCCAAAATGGCTCGTTAGTGATTTGAGGGGGGTGATTAAAATTGTGAAAGTATTTCCCCTGTGTGTTCGTCGCAGCCGTCCAGGCCCGCCCCCCCCCCCGGCTGAATGGCCTCTCTGTGCGGCTCGCCAAGTATCTGCCAATGGCCTCTCTCTTTCACAGATGAATAGGCACAGTTTAGCCACTTTTAAAGGCACACTAATGTACCATGGCTGCACCACAATGACACCGCCGTGATTTGCCAGAGCTAATGATGCTACTTTAGCCCGGCCAGGGAAAACAGAATCTTAAACAGGCACACAGCTGCACTGTCCTCTTTATATCTGCTCTTTTCATTTTTTAAAAAGGTTGTTTTTCCTGAGATACACTGTCTGAGAGGACAAATTTCAGTAAACAGTAGTGAGAGGAACGCATCAGTGCTCTGTGTCTAGGGGGGGGTAGTGTGCGTGAGTAACCAAAGACTCAAGCTAGTGACGCAATCTGGGAACAAGAGCAGGTCGGAGTGAGGCTCATTCAGTGGTGCTGGTGGGAGGGGCTGGGAATGAAGCACCTTAAAAAGCGAAGGACCAGGCTCTCCATCTGAAGTGCGGATGAGCATGGAAGGTGAAAGAGGAGGAGTGTGCCATACTCTGACTGATGGAATGCAAACCAAAGAGTACAACCCAGAGTAAACCCCAGAGTACAACCCAGAATAAACCCCAGAGTACAGCCCAGAGTAAACCCCAGAGTACAACCCAGAGTAAACCCCAGAGTACAGCCCAGAGTAAACCCCAGAAAAAACTCCAGTGAAAACCCCAGAGTAAACTCTAGAATAAACTCCAGAGCAAACCCTAGAATAAACTCCAGAGTAAACACCACTTAATTTCAATCCTATTCACTGAGTCACTGTTTCAAGTTTCCGTGGCCATCTGTCATTTTGCATTCAGGGACATCGATTTTGCGGCGTGGCGCCTTCATTCCGCAGCTCATGACAAATTAATGAAGCAGCGTGAACGGCAGCCCCAGGCCAGCCGACCGCTGCTCGACAAACGGGCTGCGGGCCCGCAAATCTGCTTTCATCAGCTGGGGTCAGCTTCTGACCAAGGCCCCCCACTGGAACATATGCTTTAAACAAGCCATTCTGAATCAGAATGGAGGGATTTTGTAGAAAGGAGAGCAGGAGAGGGAGACGGATTGGCAGAGCACTCCTGCAGATGACAGGATCGGCAGAGCGGCCCATGACTCGGGTGGCGGGGCATGGATGGAAACCGGGGTGGAAGGCAGCGCAGGGGCCCTGCAGGAATCTCCCTGGGGAAGCAGGATATCCGCTGCTCAGTACAGGGGCCCTGCAGGAATCTCCCTGGGGAGGCAGGATATCCACTGCTCAGCCCAGGGGCCCTGCAGGAATCTCCCTGGGGAAGCAGGATATCCACTGCTCAGCACAGGGGCCCTGCAGGAATCTCCCTGGGGAAGCAGGATATCCACTGCTCAGCCCAGGGGCCCTGCAGGAATCTCCCTGGGGAAGCAGGATATCCGCTGCTCAGCACAGGGGCCCTGCAGGAATCTCCCTAGGGAAGCAGGATATCCACTGCTCAGCACAGGAGCCCTGCAGGAATCTCCCTGGGGAAGCAGGATATCCGCTGCTCAGCACAGGGTCCCTGCGGGAATCTCCCTGGGGAAGCAGGATATCCACTGCTCAGCCCAGGGGCCCTGCAGGAATCTCCCTGGAGAAGGAGGATATCCGCTGTTCAGCACAGGGGCCCTGCGGGAATCTCTCTGGGGAAGCAGGATATCCGCTGCTCAGCCCAGGGGCCCTGCAGGAATCTCCCTGGGGAAACAGGATATCCACTGCTCAGCCCAGGGGCCCTGCAGGAATCTCCCTGGGGAAACAGGATATCCGCTGCACAGGATGGGAAGGAAAACATGGAAATGAGGATTAAAACGTGAAGACGAAAGGATCATGTCTGGGCCTCATGTGGGGACCCTCCCGATCTTGGCGTACCAAGAACCCGTACACAGATGAGGGGAGCCCACCAGGAGGCCGGGGGAAGGGAGGAGGCAGAGGCAGCACTCTTGTAGCCCTGCACCCTCCCCCACATCCATCATCTATGACACGGACACTCCTGTGAAGGATGTTTACACTACCAGCTGAATGGCTGTTGACCCTCAGGCCGTGGTCATTACAGTACAAATGTGTTGTTCTTTCTTGGGTCCCCAGCTGCCTCTTAAACAGTTAAGGGTTTTCCAAGGGAAAGCCTCTCCAGGTTTCTCCGGCAACCACGGCGAGGCACTCGAGTGCGGCCTCGTGGGGCCCGACGGCTTCACTTTTTCAGCTTCTCTCGCATCCAACCCCAAAAATGACCCTGCTGGGTGATTCCTCACTGCGTTGTTCACATTTCCTGTAGCCCGTTGTGATGAAGGCTCTTGAGGGCTACGTGTCAATGGGATCAAGCCCATTAAATGGTTCGGCTCCATACTGTGAACAGAAACACAACGTTCAGCAGGTGTCACGCCCTTTTCCTGAATTAAAGAGAAATCCCTCATCCTTAACCCTGAACATACTTGAGCATGTCAGCCAATCAGAGACAGATCACCCACTTGACCTGAGACAAGCCCTTGAATTTCCCTGTATTAAACATAACTGATGAAAGACCTTGTATCTTCCAGCAATAACCATACAGCAGGATAGGTCTGGGCCAGCTGTGGAGGCCTGGGACAGGTATGCAGACCAGGGCGTGTGTGCAAGTCATACACGGCAGGTTATGGGGGCTGGTGCTACTGGTTTGGGAACTGGTGATTCCTTGCAGTCAGCTGATCATCGTGGAAGGCTGATCACCACAGTCATCACTAGGGATGGGAATCGATAAGAAATTATTGATGTCAGTGCCATCATCGCTTCTTATCAATCTGATTCTTTATCGATTCCCTTATCAATTCCGGAACGTCTGGAGGAATCGTTAGAGGAATCGATAATGTCAGAGGTACGCAATTCCGATGCATCGCAACAATCAAAACCGGTTCTAAATTGGAACCAGGTTTCCATTCCCACCTCTAGTCATCACAAACTTCGATGATCAGCTGATCATCGTGGAAGGCTGATCACCACAGTCATCACAAACTTCGACGATAAGCTGATCATCGTGGAAGGCTGATCACCACAGTCATCACAAACATCGACAATCAGCTGATCACCGCCGCCATCTCGTACAACTATACTCAGCTGTCTGCAATGACCACGATGGTCAGTCATCTACAATGATGATCAGCTGCCATTGGTGGCGGCGGATCGTCGCGATTGGCTGATGGTCGCACCCTTTGGAGTCACCATCCAGCCCCTGTATTCTTGGAAATACAGGAGTGCAGGAGTGCAGCTAACATTCTGAGCCACCAAAGAGCGTGAGACGACTGCACACCGACGGCACATGTGAACAGCAGATACGAAGGCAAGGAGCGCGAGATGACCGCACACCGACGGCATGCGTGAACAGCCAGTCAGGTTGCTGGTTTTTCATGCGTCTGGTTTTTTTTAGACCACCCGATAAAAAATTTGTGTCTGCCTAAATTACATTTAAATTTAAAAAAATGTAAGTAGATATAAAAGTACTTCATATTGATACCTTAATCAATGCAATGATTAACGATTGCTAGCCACTGTCCTGCCGGCTGAGGGAACATGCAATCCTGCTGGCAGAGAAGCACAAGGAGCCCCCCAGATATGGAGGAGAGGCTGCATTTCACAGAGACAGCAGGAAACCCTCAGCATGCCCAACAGGGAGCTGCTGCAGCCCATTTAAACTGAAACCAAAGGTGTACATGAGGGGTAATCAGAGGTGGGTAATCCAGGTCCAAAGAGTAAAAATCCAGACCAAGATTTTGTTTCAACCAACTAGTTGAGCACTCTGTGACTGAGAGTCTTAATACCCAACTGGCTGGTTGAAACAAAATCCTGTTTTGGATTTTTACTCTTTGGACCTTTATTACGTCCCATGGGCATAGTCCCAGGCTGGAGCAGCGATGGACATACTGCCCACAGCAGTGCTTGATGTGGTGCTCGATGTGCTGCCTGACATGGTACATGATGCAGTGCTCTGCCCTCTGCTCTATGCGCTAGCCAACATGCTGCCCGAAGCAGTGCCTTCCCTACACGCTACACCCCAAGACAGTGCCAAATGTGGAGCCTGCTCGACACGGTGCCTGATGCAGTGCCTGCCCTACACGCTACACCCCAAGACAGTGCCAAATGTGGAGCCTGCTCGACACAGTGCCTGATGCAGTGCCTGCCCTACACGCTACACCCCAAGACAGTGCCAAATGTGGAGCCTGCTCGACACAGTGCCTGATGCAGTGCCTGCCCTACACGGTGCCCAAGATGATGCCCGATGCAGTGCCTGCTCGACACAGTGCCTGCCACAGTGCCTTCCCTACACGCTGCCCAAGACAGTGCCCCATGCAGTGCCTGTCCTACATGCTGCCCAAGACGGTGCCCAATGTGGTGCCTGCTCTACACAGTGCCTAACATGGTGCCGGATGTGGTGCCTGCTTTCACACTGCCCGATGCATTGGTTGCTCTATATGGTGCCCAAGACGGTGCCCGATGCAGTGCCTGCTCGACACAGTGCCTGCCCTACACGCTGCCCAAGACGGTGCCTGATGCGGTGCCTCCTCTACACAGTGCCTGACGCAGTGCCTGCCCTACACGCTGCCCAAGATGGTGCCTGATGCAGTGCCTCCTCTACACAGTGCCTGATATGGTGCCTGCTCTACACAGTGCCTGACGCAGTGCCTGTGCTACACGCTGCCCAAGATGGTGCCTGCTCTGCATAGTACCGGATGCAGTGCCTGACATGGTGCCGGATGTGGTGCCTGACATAGTGCCGGATACAGTGCCTGACACGGTTCCTGCTC
>JAODKM010000034.1:5029518-5043206 GCA_026780845.1 Petrocephalus sullivani
TCTGCATAGTGCTGGATGCAGTGCCTGACATGGTGCCGGATGTGGTGCCTGACATAGTGCCGGATACAGTGCCTGACGCGGTTCCTGCTCTGCATAGTACCGGATGCAGTGCCTGACATGGTGCCGGATGTGGTGCCTGCTCTGCATAGTGCCTGACGCGGTGCCTGCCCTACACGTTGCCTAAGAAGGTGCCTGCTCTACACAGGGCCAGACGCAGTGCCCGACGTGGTGCCCGATGCGATGCCTGTTGAGGTGCCTGCTCCACACGGTGCCCACCAGACTCAGTACTTGCAGCGGTCAGTCTCCTCTACCTCCTCCCAGTAGTACCTCCCCTCATCTAGACAGCGAAGAGGGTGGGCTGAACACGGCGAAGGCTGCGATGGCCGCTCCCTGTCTCGGTCAGACCACGCCTGCCCTTGGGCTGCTTCCACACCACGCTTGGCTGCTCAAGAAAATCTCAGGCACCTCAAGCTGCAGACCCCGGTGTGTATGACAGGGATTGTGGTTGGCGTTTTGGGGGATCTTTTGGGGGGGCGTAGCACTGAGCTTCTTGGGTGCTGTTTTAGGTCAGCCGCCAGGTTAAGAACAGAACCGGCGGAGCACAGAATGTGCATGGTGCTCCCAGGACAGCAAGTGGCCATGGGGGACAGCACGAGTTTCTCGGAGGAGCAGTCATGGCAGGTGGTGACCTGAGCCTGGAGCAGGCCTGATGGTAAATGAGGACGTGTTCTTATCTCCCTTACCTCCAGGAAATGAACCCGGGGCCCGAGTGCAGTTATGGCTCAAGTTCCTGTCCGGTTTTGTATCCCTTTCCATTTCTGACCTCCATGCCGTTTCTCATTTTCCCCTCGAGCCTCCTTTCCCCGTTCCCTGTGCCCAATCACCACTCACGGGAAGCTCGTCCTGCCCAATCAGGGCTCATGGCATGTTGCAGGGATTCAGCGCAACGTAATTACAACGCGTGTCCATGAGGGACCTCAGCAAGGGACAAAAAAAGTGGCATTGCGAAAGCAAAATAATCTAAATGAGCGGATGGCAGTGAGCCCTGGTTAGGCTGGTCCTCACAGCCGGCGGGAGGCTTTGGGGACACTTCATCTTCCTCAAACACCAGGGACACCACACCTAGTTGAGGGTCTATAAATCACACTTTTCTATCCATCTCTCTGGACCTCGGCGGTTTTTCCACCTGAAAGATCCCGTTACTTGATGAAAACTGCCCACCAGGGGGTGGGGGGGTGACGTTAAACAGGCCTCACCGCTAGGCTGGCGTTCCAGAGAGATACTGGCAGAGAATCAGCCATTTGCTGCCGGAGACGCCTTTGCAAACAGGACCCCCGGAGGCTCATCAGGGGAGGATAGGTAAATATTTCATGTGCTGTTTCGTGAGGGATGTTGCCTGTCTGTGTCTGCATGCTGCGTTTACTGCAGGCACGGTGAAGTAAACAGGCTTGTTTAAAATAAGATTTCAGGTTCGTCTGTTTGATGAGATCGCAACCTCAGCTAAACACGGCCCTGCCCTGCAGCTCCCTCTGCTCCCCTGGATCCGGGCCGCCACCCTGCCCTGCAGCTCCCTCTTCTCCCCCGGATCCGGGCCGCAGCCCTGCCCTGCAGCTCCCTCTCTTCCCCCGGATCCGGGCCGCAGCCCTGCCCTGCAGCTCCCTCTCTTCCCCCGGAGCTGGGCCACTGCTGCAACTGCAGGGCAGGGCCCCGGATCCAGGGGAAGAGAGGGAGCCGCAGGCCGTGCAGAACGCATGCATCTTAGCACTAAAGTTGTAATGCAAGATGGGGGCCTGCGGGAAGCTGCAATAATAACACCATTACATGGGAGACATTCAGCAGGAATTACAGAATCAAAAGGATGACTCCCAGAGGAAATGGAACAGACCCAGTGAGCACCTCGGAAAACTGACAATGAAATGGAAGCTGAGCACCAAGAGACTGAATCCATTTAGCATGACAGGCAAACTGAAGGCATTTCCCAGGCAGGGGGCGCCGTCATTAAACAGGAAGCCATGTTCTACATAAGAGATAGGCTGCCTGATGCCATCTACACAGGCCGCCAGCCAGGGTGGGCGCTCACCTTTGCCTGCACCCACGTTCTCAGCTGGCATTCCGTTTGCAGTCACTAGAGAGATCTTGCTCCACCTGTACAGAGTAGCTTTTCGCAGGTAACACAGCACCGGCACCCATCGACATATCATAATTTCTGGATTTGAAGGAAATTCACATCTCAGTCATGAGAAGAGGGGACTCTCTGGGCAAGAGAAACGCCATTATGATGTGGGGGTGAGGACCCAGAATCCAGAGGGTGTCCAGGGTACACTGCGGGCCATGATGAATGCCAGCTTGTTACATACGGCGAGGCCGCTCTTGGCCGTCTTCCTCTGTAATGACACCATCAATTATCTTTTAGCTTAGCTCGGTCTGAATTCACCGCAACATCCTCTGGCAGCCGATAGCGAGTGATGATAGTGATGAAGAGCCGAGATAAAGTGATTACAGTCAACGCTCCAGGTGCGGAGCAAGGGTACGGCAGCCTGCCTGTGTGTGACACTGCTCATGCATGTAGGAACAGCCCTTAACACACACATTTTTGCCTTGACAATTATTATAGACAATTATTACAGACAAAAACAAGGCTGTGCGCTAGAACTAAGGGCCGATCCTTGCCTCACCTCTAGGTCTATGTCCCACCCACAGGCCACTGCCCCACCTACAGGTCTATGTCCCACCTACAGGCTACTGCACCGCCTACAGGTCTATGAACCTCCCACAGGCTACTGCCCCGCCTACAGGTCTATGTCCCACCCACAGGCTACTGCCCCGCCTACAGGTCTATGTCCCACCCACAGGCCACTGTCCCACCTACAGGTCTATGTCCCACCCACAAGCTACTGCCCCGCCTACAGGTCTAAGTCCCACCCACAGGCTACTGCCCCGCCTACAGGTCTAAGTCCCACCCACAGGCTACTGCACCTCCTACAGGCCTAAGTCTCACCCACAGGCTACTGGACCCACAGGCCTGCCCATCTGCAGGAGTATCTTATCGAGACCAGAAGTGAAGATTAAAGGTCCGCAGGAGAAAGGACCTGCAGGTGATTCATGGCTGTCTGGCCTTCAGGAGGTGCTCTCTCATGACGACGGGCCAGTCCTTAATAAAGAGCCATTCCATCGGGAGTCAGCGGGTGCTGAGCGACAGGGGGCAGGGGGCAGAATGACTCTTCCCCTCAAACAAGTGTATGTCTCACTGCTGAAACCAAAAGAGACTCTGGGATTTTCCTGGCTGACTAAAGCGCTCCATTTACCGGCACACTTAACAGTTCTCCAAATTAAAGCGCTTAATTAACGATGAATTAGAGAACCAACTGACAGGTTCAAATTAAACGTGACATCCAAACGGACGCCATTAATCAGGGCTGGAACGGTGCACGCCGAGGGCCAGAAGCGAGGTGCAGTGTCCGTGCGAGTGCGGGGCTCGAAGCAGGGCACGCCGAAGGCCAAAAATGAGCAGGAACCGGAGGAAACCGAATTAACCATTTTCTAATTACATTTTAAAGAACGCCTGATTACAGATGATAGACTGATTACAGCAGCCTGCACACTACACACATTTTAATCAGCAGAATTTGTTTTGTCTGATGCGCAGCTCGTCTGGAAAGTGAGTTGCTGGATGTGCAGCAAAACCCCACAGGCAGGATCAAAGCAATGAATCGTTTAGTTCTGTCTGGTGCTTAAAGCGACGGCTATTGCAGAAGTCCTGTAGATAAACCATCTCCTTGGGCATCTTCAGACAGAGTCCTTAAGAGGTTAAAATACCCAAATGTGTCATTGCAAAGCTGGAGGAAATAATCATAGAATAAATCAAGCCAGCTGAATAGAATGTCAATCCAATAAGCAATTACAAAAGACAGAAATACAAAGGCTTAAATGTGTATCTTTTCCAAATAGATTATATAGCAATATAATGGCAGCTCCAGAAAATAACGATGCTTACAGAGCCTGGCAGAAGAGAGTAGGAATCGTCTGCATTAAGGTACATCTTTGAAACTTGAAGACAAAGTCATGGCGCTTCACCTTCATGTCCAACGGCCCGTGGTTAATCACCAGTCTCAGATCCATTAACGTTCACCGCACACAGTCTACCACACGCTGAGCTGATACTCGGGCTGCCGCACACAAACACAGCCAGCGTATCAATTTCATTGTTTTTTATAGTCAGTCTGACGATTGGCTTATTTTATCCTTCACCCTGAATCTGTATTTTCTGCCCTGTAGAATTTATGTGGCTTTCATCTTTATTTTGAAATATCAATGATAGTGAATCTGAGAGACACGGTCCCCACACTGTCAGAAAAAAAGATCCAATTTGTACATTTGAGGGTACAATTACTTGTTACTGCGGCTGTACCCTCAAGGGTCTGCCAATTGTACACTAGCTGTAGATAAATATACCTTTCAGTCTAATTTAAGGTACAGAAATGGACTCTGAGGAACATGTTTGTACCTTTGGAGGTACATTAATGTTGTTTGTACCTTGGGGAATAAAACTGTAGCAGGGATGTACCTCTTTTATGAGCAGAATTTGGATTGTGGTCAAAATGACTAGGTAGGCATGATTTTGAGAGGTGCATCTCCACGCCGCACTGCTTGAAAACCGCACAGATAAGGAGAGTTACCCTCACCCGCTGCATACGGGGAGGCCTCTTCAGAACATCCGCAAACATACCAACGTGTTTACATGAAGATGAAACCAAGTGACATCTATTCATGAATACTGGTGCTTTTTTTCTCCTAGCTAACCACATTTTCCAATCATGGCATTTTTTTCATGCCCCCTTTGACAGAAATACTCAGAGAAATCATTATATATCGAGTGCTTTGCCAGAATCCGCCTTGCGGACAGCAAAGAAACGCTGGTGTGGAGCAGCCAGACATCGCCCCAGACCGAAGCTGTGGCCACAGCATCGCCCCGTCAGCGCTGCGGGAAGTGGTTGGAGGGAGCGGCAGCTACATGAGGACTTCAATAGCAGGAGGAGATCTCAGAGTTAGGGGTGCAGCCAGACGGGATGTGATTTCGACATCATGCACCCAGCACAGATAAGTAGACTAGAGACCTGTAGAATCAGAAATGCTACGTTCTCCAAAGATGCTAACCCGAACAAGGCTTAAAAACGTTCCGTTATCCAAAGATGCTAACCTGAGCAAGGCTCAGAAACACTCCGCTATCCAAAGATGCTAACCCAAGCAAGGCTCAAAAACACTCCATTATCCAAAGACGCCAACCTGAACAAGGCTCAAAAACACTATGTTATCTAAAGAGGCCAACCCGAACAAGGCTCAAAAACGCTCCGTTATCCAAAGAGGCCAACCCGAACAAGGCTCAGAAATGCTCTGTTATCCAAAGATGCCAACCCGAACAAGGCTCAGAAATGCTCTGTTATCCAAAGATGCCAACCCGAACAAGGCTCAGAAGCGCTCCGTTATCCATAGATGCTAACCCGAACAAGGCTCAGAAACGCTCTGTTATCCAAAGATGCTAACCCGAGCAAGGCTCAGAAACGCTCCGTTATCCAAAGAAGCCAACCCGAACAAGGCTCAGAAATGCTCCGTTATCCAAAGACGCCAACCCGAACAAGGCTCAGAAATGCTCCGTTATCCAAAGACGCCAACCCGAACAAGGCTCAGAAATGCTCCGTTATCCAAAGACGCCAACCCGAACAAGGCTCAGAAATGCTCTGTTATCCAAAGACGCCAACCCGAACAAGGCTCAGAAATGCTCCGTTATCCAAAGACGCCAACCCAAACAAGGCTCAGAAATGCTCCGTTATCCAAAGAAGCCAACCCGAACAAGGCTCACAAATGCTCCGTTATCCAAAGACGCCAACCCGAACAAGGCTCAGAAATGCTCCGTTATCCAAAGAAGCCAACCTGAACAAGGCTCAGAAGTGCTCCGTTATCCATAGATGCTAACCCGAGCAAGGCTCAGAAACGCTCCATTATCCAAAGACGCTAACCTGAGCAATGCTTTGAAACAAATCTTTAATGTCTTTACTAATGACTTAATAAAATCATTGAACATATAAATAAATATATTTCCAACCCAACTACAATTTACAGAACATTCATTTTACTGAGAACACAATAAAAATAAAAAATAATAAAAAAACAATAAACAAAAAACAATAAAAAAAACACAAAAAATAATTTCTCTGAAATTAAGGGGAAGAAACAAGCCACCTTGTATTTTGTGCTGTTAGTTTCCTTATTACAGAGCAAGCAGAGCGAAAAACGGGGGCTTGATGGCACGCTGGAAAATGTCACCAAGCCATCGCCAGACCCTGGGGCTGTCTGACAGACAAACAAACTCCCCAGACAAAATTTCACATGTAGCTTTTAACTGTAAAATTTCAGTCTAAAATCAGCAGGCACTCAGCTGAAAGTCACCCTTGAGGTGGTCTTGGACTGCGGGGTAAGGATGGCACTCCAGCCAATATCACTGCAGCCCCTCCTCCCACGCACCTCGTCCCACAGCCTCCAACAGCACATGCACCAGGAATCAAAATACATGCAGGAAAACAAAAGCCTGTTTCATTCCTACAACTATATCTATTACTGTACTAATGTAGGTTGGAGACCATGGTCGCCACGACCCTGACCTGGATAAGCGATTGAAAGATGTAGGGATGGATGGATGGACAGAGAGACCTTGATCGAGGGTCAAACAGCAGGGGAGGTAAGCATGGGGCCTTTAGGACCATCTGTGCGTCTGAGTAGCCATGCAAAGACTGTCACTGCAGCTGGCCTGGAGTGACATAGCATACAGCTGTCACCTCCACAGCCCCCCCACCACTGCCTGACAACTCTGATGGCCAGCAGTGAAGGTCCGCATGGTCAGTAAGATCGCTCTGAGGCCTCAGAATGAAAGACAGACTCTGCTGGACTGTCCTTTGTTTCTCTATGAAAGAGTAACATTAAAAACTTGGACCTGAACTATTGGTCTGCACATCTGCCTGGTCCTCCTGACTAAAATGCCACTTCCCCATGGATCAGGGTTGGGGGAGGTGCTGGGCAGTTAGTCCTCTTTCAGAGGCTCTCTGCTGTCATGCAAAGTGGCTGTTAGAAACAGGTCTGAGCAGCTGGGAGGAAAACCGGCAGAAGTAAGACCCAGAACCGGGGGGTGTCTGCCGAGGGCTGCAGTCTCCATTACGGGAATATGGGGCTTCAAAGAAGGCTAAGTTAGCTAATTACATGCCTCCAGAAAGGAGAGAAACACAAACTGAGCAGGAACTCAGACACAAAGTGCTGAATAAATAGGGATAGATGCCAGGATGGAGTGAGCAGGACAGGCAGAGCAGTGAGAAGAATCTGTGCGAGTGACAGGCTGATGGGCCGTAATGAACCGCAAGGTCACACCGCTCCATTTCACCAGGACGTATGGGGGATATTGGATGTCACCAAGCTGAGCGCTTTGTTGACCATACAGTATGTCAGGCCGAGCGCTCCCGCAGCCTCCCAGAGGGGGGCAGACGCTGCCTCATCGCGGCAGTCTCCCTTCCTCTTCCACAGGCGTGGTTTGGTCTCTCCGCTGGGGCTCGGGGTCCTGGAGAGCTGCTCATGGACCACTCATTTCACTGCGCTTCGTACTCATGCGACAAATAAGACTTTGAAACTCATCTGTATGGGAGGACGGTCTAAATGAATAAAAATGAGCAGAGATGGTCTCAGATGAGGAAATCCTTGGTGTTCCTAGTGCTCCCCTCACACAGAAGCAGGTAGGCCAGCATGAACAATGAAAAAAAAAGTAAGATGTGCTTTAGTCGATATTCTTAAAAGTATGCTGAAATAAGGGCTGTTGTAGAGTCTGGTGAGCCTGGGCTTTGGTGATGGACAAGGGGGACCAGGAATGGTGTTCAAACAGCAGTGGTTGTGTTGCTTCTGGGGGCCCACCCACCCACCCAGTGTAATGACTTTTTCCGGCCAGCAGGGGGCCCCCACACAAATGGAAAATGCCACCACTGTATGGAGCACCAGCCACCAGGACCTCTCCACTTCTGCGCTGCTGTGTTATTAATGTGTAAATTCCCCCATCGATAATTTTATAAATCTAGCTGTTCCTTTTTCCTTCCTTTGTCCTTCAGTGCCCACTTGATAAATGCTTCTTAGAAATGCCCTGTTATCTTGATTGTTCTGAATAAGAATTGGCTATAAAAGCATACTGTTTATTTGTGGTGTTCAAATTCTCCACTTTATCCTGAAGCTGTTCTGAAATCTTTTAAAACAGAAAACATATGTAATTATATCCTCTTACTATGTGATTAATTATATGTTCCTTTTAGCAAGAAGTGTGACCCTTTTTATAAAATAGCATCATGGAAGAATCAGCAATATGCTTAGCTTACTTTAGCTTAAGACAGTCTGTCGTTAGCCCCTTTTTTACCCGCCTCCGATGTGCCAGGAGCTCCAGACGAGAGCAGCAGATCCAGTGACAGGTACCATCACCTGCTTATAGGTGCTGCTGCCGCCGTGGATGGCGTCTCCTTCTTCTTCCCTCCATACATTGAGTCTGCTGAGTTTCAAAGAAACTTGCCCCTTCGAGAATTATTCTCCGCCAAAACAATCTGTCGGCAGCACCTGGTTCCAGGTCAGAGGGACTGATGCTGGAGGCTGTAAGAGCAGCTTTTATATGGTCCTTGAAGCACTACTTTGCAGGTCCCAGGGGGCGTTTCCCATACCAGAGTTCACCGCAGAGCAGGATTTTTGGAAGACATACATTCAGCATACAGTCCATGTGGCCAACCTAACTAAGTTGGTGTGAGAGAGGCATGTACTCGATGCTGGGACTGCTCTTCGAAGGATGTCAGTGTGAGTGATGCGATCCCCCCAGGATCTCAAGAGCACACATTTGGCTCCACAGCCGTAGAGAAGGGTAAACAGCTTTTTACACAACCATCTTTGTCGTTATCCTCAGGGCCCATTTGAAAAACATGCACTCTGGAAGGCACCCACAGGCATGAGAAGAGTTACTCAGGCAATGGCAGATCTCCTCGTCCAGTTGCCAATTGTCAGAGACAATGCTGCCAAGGTGGGTGACGGGAGACATTCCTGTCATTACCCGTCTTCTGCAGCGGGTGAATAGCGCTGTTGGGATCCTAATGATGAGTTTCAATCTGCATCATGCTTGGTTCCTGGCCAATGCATCTATAGGATCTGTGAAGTAGCTGTGTAAGATGCAGAAGATGATGAGAGCCATGGGCTAAGGCCTCCTGTGTCGTTAGCATGTTGGACCTCGTAAATGAAAATGGAGCTAATCTTTGAAGAGGACTTCAGAAGGGAGATTCAAGGGAGAAGAGAGAGGGGTAGTCTGTGCAAAGGCTTTGTTTCGGGCTTCAGCCGAGCCTACGCGGCCACTGCGACGGTGCCAAGGCACGCAGAGTCCCCACCCAGCTTCAGCCGAGCCTACGCGACCACTGCGACGGCGCCAAGGCACGCAGAGTCCCTACCAAGCTTCACCCCATCTGGAACATGTCTGCTTTTGACGTCATCCACCTGGCTCCACTAAGAGGTGGAGTTGGACTTTGCCAGACTAACAATATTGCACAAACAGGAAATAAATCATCATTCTTTAGTAACATTTCACAGATACCATCACGAGCGCATCATTCAGTCTGACTGATCCACCCCCACCCCCACAAGGTCATTTGGTCAAAGGTTTGAACTAGATAAAGGCAAACAAAAGCCACTTTTCCCACGAGTCTGTGCAAATTAATGGGATTCAGCTTGACTCAAAGGGGGCTGTAGGCTATAGCCTATAGTTCAGCAGTCACAAAGGTACACCATTAATTTTCTTTCATTCAAAGTAACAACAGAAAAGGTTTCTTCAGGGGATACCAGCGCTAACAACAGACCGACAGTAATGCCCAGACCTGCACTAATGCCCTGGTCGACACTCAGACCAATGTTAATGCTCAAACCGATTCTAACATTAAGGCTGGCACTAATGGTGAGGATGGAAGCTGGAATGCTAACATTCACACCGACGCTAATGCTCAGACTAATGCTAACATTCACACCGACGCTAATGCTCAGACTAATGCTAACATTCACACCGACGCTAATTCTCAGACTAATGCTAACATTCACACCGACGCTAACGTTCAGGCCAATGCTAACATTCACACCGACGCTAACGCTCAGGCTAATGCTAACATTCACACCGACGCTAACGCTCAGGCCAATGCTAACATTCACACCGACGCTAACGCTAAGGCTAATGCTAACATTCACACCGACGCTAACGCTCAGGCCAATGCTAACATTCACGCTGAAGCTAACGCTCAGGCCAATGCTAACATTCACACCGACGCTAACGCTCAGGCCAATGGTAACATTCACACCGACGCTAACGCTCAGACTAATATTAACATTCACACCGCCGCTAACGCTCAGACTAATATTAACATTCACACCGCCGCTAACGCTCAGGCCAATGCTAAAATTCACACCGATGCTAATGCTCAGACTAATGCTAACATTCGCACCGACGCTAACTCTCAGGCCAATGCTAACATTCACACCGATGCTAACTCTCAGGCCAGTGCTAACATTCACGCCGATGCTAACGCTCAGGCCAATGCTAACATTCAGGTCGACATTGATCGACAAGATGTCTAATGTTCACACCAATGCTAATGATCAAGTCGATGCTAACACTCAATCAAACATGCACAGTGAATTTCAGGGAGCTCCCCAGCAGACCGGCACACATGCACGCACGCATCAGTGAGACTACGCGGTCTAGCCTGAAACACACTATCAGAAGGGGCATGAATAGGCCCTTGTAGCGAGAATAGCATTCTACTGTGACTGAGGCGGGAGCCGGCAGTGGAAACATTGGCTGGAGCGCATCAAACATTTAGCTAACCCGCCTGAATGGGTTGAGCCACCCCCTCACGCTTCCGGCCCACCAGCCTCTACCTCCGGCCAGCAGCGTTGAAGCTGTGAATGGAAACCACAAGCGTGTGTCAGACAGAGACGGGGTAACCACAGGCCACAGGGCCCCGCCCCCCAACCTTTCCCTCCTCAGACCTCCAGCTGAAAGTAGCAGCAGAAGGGTGTCGTGCGGCTTGTGGTGCCGACCACAGGAACGCAGTGACATTATAAGCTGCACGCCACAGCAGTAAGGCAGGGTAGGCCAGCCTGAATGAGGCCTGTATCCCAGCCGGGGGGGCAGCACAGGCATTAAAAGGGGCATTCAGGTGCCCGTTCATAGGGCAGGATACAGCCCACAGAGCGCTGAGACCTGCCACGTTTAAAAAGAGACTGTCGCATATCATGGCTCATTTCTTGTGTTCACTGACAGAGATGAGAACGAACTATCATGTTTGAATGAAACAAGCTGAGGTGGTAAGTGCAGCCAAATGCTTCATGGTACCAAGCAGCGTGATCAGAGGCAGTTCATTTACAGGCAAATGGTCATCATTACAAAGCTGGCAGATTATCAGGCTGTCATTACATATGGAAATGATGCGTGTAAGCAGGTGACAGGGGTCAGCTCCTATCGCGGGTGTGCAGATGTTCCGGCCCCCGGTATCTATAGGGGAGCTTTAGGCATTGAGTGCCACAGGACAGCACCGCTGCACACCAACCAGCACATAAGCGAGCCCCTCTTTGCTGGGTTCCTTTCTATCCTGAAAGGTCGCCTTTTCTTTGATGTGCCAAATGAAATGAGGGGTGGCTGAAAGAGCAGTGACATCCTCACAGGGAAAGTGCGAGATTAACCCTGTTTCTGGAGTTTAGGAGGCACACAAATCTGCCATTTCGGAACATTAATCCTGCCGTGCTTCTCTGTTTACACCCAATTCTCAAGGAGACCTCGGACCAGCGCAGAAAACTCGAACGATTTTAATTTAAATTCTGCTTAATTTATCGCGCTAAGGCACACTGGAAGAAGCGATCACATTATCCTGGTCCTGACTGCCAAGCTCATTTCAAATCCTGGGGACACCTAATCACATGTATTAGTGGCCCTGAGCGAAATTCCACCCCTCGCTTGCGCGGCCTGTCAGGAAGTGCACAGCCCGCGGAGGTTTGATATTTCCAGCCATCTGAGGCGACGGGAGAAAGTGGCAGAGCTGAGGATGGCAGGAGAAGGCGGTGAGAAGCTGCAGCTCTCCCAGCTGACAGTCTATCTGCAGCAAGCATCAGGCACATGTAGGGGGTGGCGGCGAGCCTGGGCTACAGTTCCCCGCTACTATTTACCCCGCCAAAGCGGCTCCTCTCTGCCATCCCGGCCCGGCCATAGTGAGCCCCGAGTCTATGTGCCGTTTCTGGTGGGACATTAATCACTGTCACGCTAGGCTCTGTGTGTCTAACAGGTCTTATAGCGAAAGGGAGCCACACATCGCCATAGAAACGTCCTCATCATCCTCAAGCTAAGGAATGTGTGTGTTGGGCCAGGGAGGCAGAAGAACGGAGCATTATTGCCAAAGACGTCAGGTTTACATTAGGGTTAGGGTTACTGCATCGTAAAAGTATTACTAAAGATGTTAAATTTACCCAAGCATCCAGGTTAGGGTTAGGGTTACCAAAGATGTCAGGTTTACCCCAACATTAGAGGTTTATTAATTATTAGTGTTGTTCTGCACAGGCACTGCTCAAGAGTTGATTTAGCAGAGGGCATTTACATTTTACTGCAATTTGCCTCAGTATAGTGTGGAAAAATACATACATAATTTAACTCTTAAACGGCTATAAATACAATCCTTGAACTTTTGCATTTAATTAAAATCAACATCAAATTATTCACAAGCCGAGGAGTGATCAGCCCCACACAGACAAACGGATAATTGTGTTTGTGTGCAAGTGTGTGCCATGTAATGGAGCAGCATCCAGCAGAGAGTGCCATCTCAGTGCAGCGGCACATTGGGGTGTCCAAAAGGGGTGCTGGCAGGCACCCAGCGTCTCGGCCTTTTACCTGGTTTCCGTCTCACTGAAACTAGACTAGGCTGGCTCACGCTCTGCAACGCCATGCAAACAAAAACAGCGATGCAGCCGGCGCTGACTGCCATCCTCACAGTCATGGAGATGCCTGTCCACGGAAACGGGGCAAAGGGCTGCAGGTGATGGCAGGCCAGTGAGGATGAAGCCACACCGAGGTATCGGTGGCGCTGCTTGGGCTGCGTTCTGCTCCACAAACCGTGAGAGCAAATGAGCAAATGAAGCATAATAGTGGACATGACTGTTCAGAGAGCGCTAATTGCCCAGCTTGTTATGTGGCACAGCTGACGTTCTAGTCATTTAATTAGAGCCAGTGCGTGTTTGTGGGTCATCGATGGCGCTCGTGTCGATGTCATTGATGTCACTTCCTGCCCCTGCCTGACACTCTGCGACACGTCGAACGCCGTACCAGCCTCCCCCGTGCCCTAGGGGAGAGGATTCACGTGGGCAGGAATCTGGGACCCCCGAGACACAAACCTGTCCGAAGGAGCTAGAACCCAACGCATCCGTCAGGCCACCTGGGGTCAGTTAGCGAGACACTGTGTCTCCTGGAGGCAACCACTGCACTGCAGGGGGGGGGGGGGGGGGTTTTGCCCCCCAGGGCACCCCAACCCTTCCCCCCCACCCCCCTCTCCCCCCCCCCCCGCCCCCCCCCCCCCGGGCCCTTCAAAGCGCCCCTTCCCCCAGGCCCC
>JAODKM010000034.1:5043306-5068096 GCA_026780845.1 Petrocephalus sullivani
GGCGGTGGAGAATGGGACCGGCGCACGCGGCTCGCGGGCAAGACACGCGCGCGGGGGGGGGGGGGGGGGGGGGGGGTATTAGCTCACCAGGACACACCAAGCATTCCCCCACACCTCCCGTTTCCCAGCCCTCGTCCACCGCCTGCCCGGGCCATTCAAAGGCGCCTTTTCCCAGAGTCCTCGGCGGCCACACTCTCCGGGCCATCAATGAGAATAGTGTTCCCTGCCCACAATGGCCAGATTCATTATGGGAGTGCCTCTGTGCTCCCTTTCCTCTATGGGGGCCCTTCCTCCACTAAGACGGCCACTATATAAAGAGAGGCGGCTCAATGGCACGGCACCTACTTTGCATACAACCATGATGCGAGCGGCCCCGCCTCCCGAAAGCCTGACGGGCAAAACATTTGTGAAAGAGACCGACAATTATTCAGCACTAGTCAGTCTGGAATGTCCATGTGCAGATGGTCCGTCATGCAAAATGCTGCAGGACTTTGGGAAAAGCTTCTGAAATAAGAATTTACCACGGAGAGTAACACCCAGCAGGCATATATTTACATTTCCTTTCTCTCGCTTTATGTTTTGTCCTGTGGCTGCCTGGCCTGGATGGGCGAGCGACACGGACCGTAGGAGAGAGTCCCATCAAACTGAACCTGTCAAATCACATCAAGCATTAATGAAGTCCACGGACTCGGCGGATCATGGCCATGTCGGATCTCACAGGGCAGGAGGTCCACGGCGCCTCAAAGCAAGATCTCCCATCCCTGGAGTTCCACCCTGAGCAGGTCTCCAGCGGCGTGCTCCTTGGCCCGATGTCCTAGGCCCCGAGGGAAGCACCCGGGCGGCCCGCACAAAATTACTGATTCAGGGCTTGCACACCGATCTTCAGCAATAACTAACAACTGCTAGACTGCAGGAGCTGCTCCCCCCCCAGCCTCCAAGGAGCCCAAATTGCGGTGTGCACTTTGAACAAATGCTCCCCCTCCCCCCTCCCTACACACTTTTCAAATGGTACATAACAAAAGCTGCTGGAACATTCCCGCAATTTGCTGCAAATCAGTCAAAGCCCAAGCCGTCGGCTTTGTCCGCGGCCCCTCGGCGGAAGCCTGCATGATGCCAGGAAAGCCTGTAATCTCAGACCCCAAGAACATGCACAGCACAGAAGCAGGAATATTCCACTGAATACGGCTGGATGGACCCCTGCTGCATGTGCGCGGGGGGGCAAGTTCTCCCTGTGTCATTCGAGGTTCCTCCAAGTGAGCTGATTCGCTCCCACAGGCCACAAATGGAGCTCGGGGAATCTCCAGATCACGCGTGGTGTGCCATTACATGCGAGTGCATGCGCCTGTGCGCCACGATGGCCCGGCTTCGCATCTGGGGGTTCTGATGCATAGAGACGTGTGTTTCTAGGTGTTTCCTGTGCTATTTGCCTCACTTGTGTGCCGCTTTGGACAAAAGCCATTTGCTAAAATAAATTTCTAATAAATGTAATCTAAACTTCATGCATCCTAGATGAAAGATGGATGGATGGATGGATGGATGGATGGATGGAATGCGAGATTTCTGACTGACAGCTCAGTAAGTGGAACTTCAGCTTAGGGGAAACAGGAAAAGTCTCATTTTAAAGTGCAGGTCAATCCATCCTCAACATCGGAAGACTGACATGCTAATCTCCTGGAGACCAGAAGTGAAGCAGCTTCCCACGGTAACCAGTCCTGTTTATGGAAGACAGTAGGATGGAATCCAAAAAAGCCAGTCATTTATGAATACAGACTGTAGCCTTCTGAGAATATGCTATGGATAAAATATAAAAAAACAACATGGGCAGGTTTTATGAATAAAATAAAGAACACAAATACATTAACAAAAATGCAGCAATAAGTTTATAAATATTACAAGATAATGACTAGAGATATTTCAGCAGGGTTTAAGCCAAAATTCTCGATGATTTTCGATCTCATTCACTATGAAGTTCTGCGGAATGAAGCCAAAACGAGCTCAAAGTGTGAGGGTCCAGCACATCGCCCCGCTAAAGCATCACTCATCGTCATGGAAACATCAGGGGAAACAACTGCATGCACTGAGACCATTGTGCACTTGAAATTTCATTACCTCACTTCTTTACAGAGGTCTTGCATTAGTCAGGAGAGAGTGAGTGAGAGAGAGAAGCAGCCAGGATCAGGATGAAACATTCATACGGCGGCTGGAGCCCACAGTGGTATCGCCTGACAGGTGGACTTCTGCGCCAACACCTGCGTTTAGGATGCCGATTGTTTCACTTAAAGGGGAATGCGTTGCTGCATGCAGATGCACACAATCCCTCACTGCGCCAGACTGGTCAGGTGGCAGCAATATAGTGAGGCAGTGACCAGCAGAAAGAGGAGAAATAAATCACAAAGCATCGTTAACCTCTGCCTTTAACTTGCCCTTTCATATATCATATATTCCTGCTGATATGTTTTTACGTTTACATGTTTCACAAGCTGACTTCCTCTTCTACTTGTATTCAGCGTTCTACACACCTTGTGACCTTTGACATGGACGATTGTGTTCAGCGTTCTACACACCTTGTGACCTTTGACATGGACGATTGTGTTCAGCATTCGCCACACCTTGTGACCTTTGACATGGACGATTGTGTTAAGCGTTTGCCACACCTTGTGACCTTTGACATGGACGATTGTGTTCAGCATTCGCCACACCTTGTGACCTTTGACATGGACGATTGTGTTCAGCGTTTGCCACACCTTGTGACCTTTGTCATGGACCGATTGTGTTCAGCATTCGCCACACCTTGTGACCTTTGACATGGACGATTGTGTTCAGCGTTTGCCACACCTTGTGACCTTTGTCATGGACCGATTGGTTGTTTTTCATAGGGCGCCATCGTGGTTTCTTAGGTCAAAGCAATGACAGCGTCTTCTGGAAAAACATTGGGCTACTGTATGTCCTTGGCTTTAGGAGCTATGAACGCCTTAATCGCTGGGGAGGGCCCCAGATGGGTTCGAGACACTGAAACAAACCCATACACTTTTTACAGATCCTAGAGTGCTCACCTTTTCATTCTCTTTCGTTTTACTACATTAAAATTTGATCACTACAGAACTTGACCATCTCCAGAGTTGGTCATTTCCAGCAAAATCCAACACTGATTACATTTAAAACATGCGGCCATTTTCACAGTTTAGGTGTTGGGTATACACAGGCGTGTGTAACGGTACATATGAGCACTCTGAGCGGAAAAGCGGCAAACAAGGCACCCCTGCCCTTTGACCTTATTGCCAGGGCAACGGCACAATGCAGGTCAGCTGGTGTCCAAGCAGTGACACAAAGCAGCCGGCCTGAAAGAGCGCGGTGCCTGACACTGACCCATACGGGCGGAGACACCCGAATAAGGCATCAAACACAGCACGTCTTCCTGAAAGCGACACCCATTCAGGAGTCATTTTCACAGACGCACACAAAACAGACACCGCCCTTATTTTCCTGCAGATAAGACTCGTCCATCTTTGAACGTGAGTATTAGGCAAAATCATATTATACATGCAGGCTCAAAGGCAATGTGTTAACAATTCTGTAGTAGTGTCCTACAGGTGTTATAACAAAAGCCTTTATGCAAAAAAACAACAACAAAAAAAACATGCAGCTATAGCAGAATACGCATTGTTAATCCACTTTTAAAAAAGAAAGAATGTCATTCAGATTTGAAAACATTTTCTACAAATCCTTCTTAAGAAAAAACAACATATATATTTGCTTTTATGGAAAAAAGGCTACAATTGGCCTTTGTCTTTTATGCTGGTATAAACAATTCTAATGGAAGAAGGAAAACTGATTGCACTTCTGCCTTAAACACTTCTATGACGTGGTGGAACCAATCAAGGGTTAGCTACTCCGCCCACCCCGATCTCCACGGTCCTCCGCGGTCACAGTCCTCACGTCCATAATGTGGCGTCAAAACGCAGCAGAACAACATTTGATGGGAGATATTGTTTAAGCCACCGCTGGACACATTTAGTAAATGAATTGATTTATGCCTATAATCAAGCGCCTGCCCGACTTGGCCCCTCCCCTTCTTAGTTTGGTTACTATGGAGGCAATAGAATGCGATAGGTTTCCTGACACGGCTTTTGTGGCTCTCAAAGCAGCTTTGGCACGGCGGGTTCATGGTCTGAGAGCTAACAAGGGCCCTCATAAGTTCATTAAAGATGAGAACCAGGAGGCTTGTTTAACATCTCAAAGAAGCGTCTCAAATCTGGCAAAACACTTGAATGGAACGCATTGTGCATCAGGGCATTTGAATATTAATGCTACAGAAGACACGTCTGTTCAGCACGCAATGTGGAAGCTCGGAGCTTGGCAAATGGCTGGATCCAAGTGTGAGCAGTGAGAAAGTGCACCTGGGAAGTGGCGGGCTCCGGACAGTGCATAGACCAATCTTTTTGCTTGGAGAGTGATAAGGGGGCATCATCTGTTCTGCCGGACAAATTGACCCAGTGGCTGCGTATGCGAGAGAATATCCATTTCCCTTTGCACTTGTACGTCCCCCGGTTAGAAAGTCCCATCTACCTGAAAGCCATCCAAGCTGCGCTCCAGAGCTGCCTCACAATGCTTCGGCCAGATAAAGGCCAGCCAAACCCTGGCAGGTTTTATCAGGCTCGAGGTAAACACAAAAAATTTAAATGCAGAGGCCACCTCATGAGCAGTAATGAATATCCAAAGCATCAGGGATGGTGTACAATGCTTTTGTTTATTTTCCAAGATCAAGGTCCTATAAATATTGATAAACCTTTTACAGTTTACCCTCTATTATCAAACAAAAGCAGCAATTCTGCACAACCACAATCACGAAAAAAAACAACGACATGCTAATATAAATGGCGAAAGCTAATAAAAACCCAATTTTTATGAAAACTATGACTAACACATCAGACATAGACTTAGTCATTTTGTTTAAAATGGAGCTTCTAACATCTGGAATAAACATCTGCCAGAGCATAGCAATTATTGGACTTAATCCCGAAAGTGTAGTTGGCCTTTGTTAGGTTAGCAAACAGGAAAATGGCATGTGATTGCTTAGAACTGTGATGTCACTTTCAAACTGACACGTATTAATCTAGCCAATACACTCCAAATTATTATCCCTATTAATGATGAAATACTTTCATATTAGACTAAAGGTTCAAAACATGTTTATGCAAATGTACATATTTATGCAGACTCAAAACACTGACATAATCTGCAAAGGTAAAATGGTGAACTCACTCTAATAGGTGTATTTTTCACGTGCACAATGTTTACTAATTAAACACAGATGTGCTGCCAAACCTAGACTTGAAGCAATCCATCACCGTCTACTTCAACAGCTTGCAAATCTATGTTTATTACGGGGACTGTCGTGCCTGTGCAAGCCGTTAATGTAGGAGGGAGGACTTGCACTGCTCTGCAACTGATGTGTGTTGCTGGGAATGGATTTTTAGGTCAGTGAATCAAAATCTCCTCAACCTTTGAGATTGTCTTTGAAATTCACTTTTAATGTGCTCGACTTATAAGTATCAATTCAAGAAACTCAGTCACATTTCACGGCAAATTAAACCATTATTTCAGGGCTCAGACGATAATTATCTAATGAGACCTTGCGAAATGCCTAATTAAAAAACACATCTATTGTCGTTATGGACCGTTCTCAGTCATTGATTATATAGTTCCACAAACTGAAATACTGTAAATATGCTTTCTGTGCAGTCGTATTAACGCCTGGTACACAATGGTTAGTCCATCAAAATATTTAAATTACAAAACACAGAGGAACGTCATTGCGCTATAAGAAGGCGGTCGCGCTCTTGCTCAGCGCTGCCCCCTGTCGGCTAAAACTGAACCAGCGGCTTAAATTGTTAAAAAAAAAAAAAGCCTCGCCAGCCTACAGCGCGCACGCTTATCGGTGCTTCGCGCGTGTAAAACGCCACAGTGGGATCCGTTTCGTTTTTATTATACACACAAACCGCAGTTATATTACATGCATAGAGAGGATAGACACTACGTAATTTTACCAGATTACTATCGTCCATTCTAAACCATTTCCATTCTCTTCCTTTCCATCTGAGCGCCTAAGATCAAAACCTGCACACACAAGTTATTTCGGGAGCCTGCCACACTTTTTAAAAGCTTCTGGATTCCTAAGTAGACCCTCTCCCCACCTTCAAGACCTTACTTAAACCACAAAATCACAGAGCAGAGAGCGAATGGCACGTTTGGTCCGTGGTATCGAGTGTCCGGTTCTGGAGCTGGACAGTCAGAAGCTGCGTCGAAGGTAGATCCAGGGCTTTGGGCAAACTTGTGGAAAACACCGACGCACTATTAATGGCTGATAAATCCATTAGTGAAACATCACTAATGCACTACGTCCTTTTCGCTACAAGTCTACAGGAGCATCAGCATATAGCTATTATTTCACAAATGTGCTCAATCGTCCAGGTATCGCACCTATCGTGAAGTGTCCCGAGTGTTTATTCTTGTAAACTGAAATGCAATCTCAAAAGGCAAGCCTTTTTATAATAATACCCGAGAGAAATTCAAGAATAAAAAAAACACCAGTTCGCAACTATTTAAAAAGCATTCCGAATGCAAGTGTATTAGTTATGTCTTGGTTACAGTTCAAATGATCCAATTCTACTAAAAATATTTACGGGGAAAACATTGTTGTTTGCAGGGTAATGAGAGCCCGGCCGTAACAGTGCCGCGGGGTCCCGCGGTCGCGTGCGCGTCCGGAGGCGAAGCGGAGCGCGCGACGCGCTCCTCGCATCCAGCAGCGCGCCTTCGTCCCCAATGCAGATACCGTCCGCGCACGGCAGCCGAACCATCGCCACTCAGCCCCCCCATCATGCGCCTTCGACATGCACATTTAAGGTTACGAGTATAAATGACACAGGCAGGAGCGCTTCGCATCTTAAAACGCACATAAATGCTGTGTCGTTCAGTAGCTCTTCATGAACACGTCTCTTAAAACGTTTAATTGAATATACACCGAAGCACAAATGCATGTTAGAAGTGCCTGCAATATACAGGAATATATAAAGAACTTTTCTGCAGAATTCCCTTGAAGTAAGCGGCTTGCCAAGCAGAATAACCCAGGTAATCTACAAAGTGACTGAAAATGGAGCATTACCTTGTCTTAAGACGTAAGCATTTAGTTTCCCGGACGGGTGGCGATGATAAACACGGCGGCGGGTGTCACATCTGCTCCCAGGTCTCAGTGACGGGGTAGCTCCACTTTTAGGCGATCCTCTGCTCTATCCGCACGGTGTCGGCGAGCCGCGGCCGCTACGCGGGTCAGCGCAAGTGCGCCGAAATAGGGGTGTCCGCGCTGGGAACTCGACCGCGGGGAGCGGGCAGCTTACCCAGATGAAGGGTTCTGCACTGACGGATTAAGGAGACCATTTGCTGCAGTCCCGCCCAATTGCAACTTCTGTTTCAATTGCTAAAGAGTTATGCGGATTGGTTTTAACTTTGCTGCACCCCCTTTTTCCGATGGGGTGGTCGTCATCCCCGCTGTTAGGTACCATGGCAATTAGTTAACTGTTTGAAACTATTCGAGATAAGATGAAGATGTACACACCTATGTAAATCAACTAAACACGTTTTAGTGGATAATAATCGTGTTGTTTCTCAACGGTATCGTTTAATTACATTTCCATTTTTACTTTATATGAATATGTAGACCGACATGCTTGTTATTCTATGGAAACAATTGAACAAAGCCTACGACCGCATAAAAAACGTAAGGTAGAGTTCCATATATTTGATTTAGCTCAATCTGGGCACGAGTTTCCTGGTACGTCATACAATTAATGTACACAAGATATAAAGTGTATAACGTTAAGGGTTTATTACAATAGCTACGCTTGCAGTATATTGCTATTAAATATAACGAACCGTCTCCCAGACGTTGAACGACACGTAATATTGAACAAAACACTTTTTTGAAAAGCAACTATATATACTATTATTATAAAACTTTAATTGAAATGGGGGTTTTGTAATTTAACCGAATCCTGAATAAATAAACCATTTTGTAAATAATGTGACGTTGTAAAAATACTCATTTAAGGATTACTATTTTTAATGAACTCGGAACAATTCACGCGTATCAGTCATTCGAAACTTTAGGTTCTGAAAGGCCTTTCATTGGTTTTACGACCAATTAAACGCATGAATGACCGCTTTTACCCAGGCAACACTGAATATACAGGACTATATCATGCAGTTTATGGCATATCCGTAAAAAGGTGCACCCCCAATAATCCAGGTGGGGGCACCAGAATTCTGACTGTAAATAGACAGATGTATGTACAAATAATCATTGTAAGTACTGTGGCACTTAAATCACCACATTCACTTGCTGAGCACGTTGTCAGAATTGCGTAGTGTAGATAGCTGCCCGCTGTATCGAGCAGCTGTGCAAATGCGAGCATATTGTTGTTTCTTAGTTTTAGAATAACTGTGATATATATTTTTAAATGGCATGTTCACTGTTTTTGCCAAGTTCAGTAAGATAAAATAATAATTGTATCAATCGATATTATGCATAAACTGTTACAACTACGATGAAGGATTTGTAAACTTGTATGTGTTTTACCTGCCGACTCCAGTCAGGAAAAGGGTCGCGGGAAGTGTAGTATTCTCTCGCCCGTTTTCCAACGCGATTTCACGCAAAGACCCCCGATTAAAAAACTAAAATTCCCAGAAAGCCCCGCGTCTTGCGGCGAAATCCCGTTTTCCACGGTTTGCGCCTGCGTAACTAGACGTGGCAGCCGCATCATGTGTACATGGAAGCGCCGCAGGAGTGGGATGAGTGGACTCAAAATGTACATTTTCCTTTTACTGGTGAGTCTCTGCGGCGTGCGCACGCTGGCGCAGCCTCCCCTAGTATCATTACACCGATCGTTGCTGTCCCGGCGGCCGGCTTGACTGAGGCGGCGGCGGGCAGCAGCCATTCGCGGCAAAGTTGTTAGCCTGGGAGCTGGAGGGAAGCCGAAGTTGGACTTGGAGGCGGCGAGTGACAGTTGGGGGCTCGGTGGCGCCTTACTGGCGTATTTATGGGGTAATAAATAGGCGCGCACTCGCCTTTCTGCTGGGCTGCTTCTAAGTAAGAGCCGAGAGGTCCGCCTCAGCCAAAGCGGCGTCTCGCCCGGCAGCTCGGGCTCGCAGTCCTCGGGGTGCTTGGAATCGCTGGAAACGTCCCAGTTAGAAACGTCCCATTCATCGGGACTGTTTCCCGCGAGATGCACGCAAAGCCTAATCGGAGGCACTAAGCTTACAGGTCACTCGTCAAAAAAATAAAATGGAGACACAAGAAAACAGAAAATGTGCCACTAAGGCATGAGGGTGAGCGGACTGGATGCAGGGTGCGCGCACTTTCGGGGTGTGTGGATGCGTTTGCGATCGTGAAACGTGCCATTTGGCCGGATCCCGGCGCAGAAATGACACGCTTGCCGGAGCCCCATCCCGCTGAGTACCGGCCTGTCTGGCGTCTCCATATACAAGGAGAAGGTGGCCATTACCTGCTGTTATTTCTGGCTTTTTCCCAACAGGAGTGTGCCACCGACAACTTAGCCTACCTGATTAATTTATTATGAATGTTTTAAACGAGCACATTTTTAAATCTGGGTGTTTTAATTTCCTTCTTCCACTGGCTTAGGTACAGTGACTAACATCTGCTCTCTCATGGTTACTGGCCACCTGTAGCACAGGCCCTTCCTGGTTGGCATCCTGTTTCTATCTCCAAACGCAAACAATTGGTTTAAACTGGCATGAGTCAGTGTGCTTTAAGTATTCTTTCTGCAATGTCTTCCTGCTCCTATTCTGTTTATAGAGTTGCAGTTTAATTTTCACTGAGTGGTGCACTTGGGGGGTGCTTCCACAAAGCGACATGATCAGACTTAATAGGAAGTCTCTTTTCAATAAGTCAGTGCTACTCCTTTTCCTTGAAATCGCGTCTTTAACCAGATTTGGTCAGCAGTCTTTAGTGTACAGCACGAGCAAAGCTTACACTAAGCTTGGAGTGAAATGTTCTAGTGTCAGCTTTTATAATTCAAGACTCATCTTTCTCAGTAGTGCAGCTCATTAATCTTAAGAAGGTTGAGAAACAGTGAAGTGATTTGTGCTGATTCAGTGCTACCATTAAAAGCGAAAGCTTTTTTTTTGTCACTCTAGATTGAGATTGGCTATGGCTTGTTGCCTCTCACATATTATGCTTGTGCAAGTGTAACAAAACCGGCTTGACTAGGGAAAGCCTACTTCATGTATCCTTTTTGCACTCTCATGCAATGCACTGTGGCGTCGATAATATGCCCTGCACCACCTGTGTTTGCTGAGGATTAGTCACAGTGGCAGTAAATTCCCTCATGCAAGTGTGAGCGATGCTGGGGCAGGCGGTCCCGTGTTGCATTTCTCTTTAGCAGGTGCTGAATGTGCAGGCAGACGCTGATTCTCACCTTGCTTTCAGCTGAATGTATAAAGTGCACAGAGACTTACGGCAGTTTGGGGGTGGGTCTTCGCTCAGGGTGGAGACGGTCCCCCATGTGAAGGGAGTATGTTAACATTAATGCTGATACAGCTGATGATTCCCAAAGGCATGGTGAATGCTGGCTGCATGCCGCTGCTGATAATGCTCAGCCTCATCCCTTGCATTTCTGCAGAGATTTCCCAAGTGGCAGTGGTGCCTGTTCAGTGTGTGCACTGGAGGGGGGTTGGGGGGTATCAGGCCTGTCCTTTTTGTTGCTGAAGATGGGAATGGTCTTTGGGACAGTACTAGCATCCTGAATGTTGTTGCCTTGGAAGCAGCAGAGATGTTTAAATACATATAATAATTATTATAAAAAAAAATGACGCTATAAATAATAAATAAATTTATTTATAAATAATTATTGATACGTTGTTGATCCTCGAAATTCCCTTTTCACCTCCCCCACCTCTTTGGGGAGGGACCTGGGGGTTGAGGGCCCACAGACATGCAAAGGCTGGGCTTGAACCAGCGACCTTCCGATCACTAAATAAATAGCTGCTTCTGTGACCTAATAGCTGTACTGTATATGGAGCACCCATCTTTGTTTACATTTCCATTAGGGGTGTAACGATTCTGTTTTCCCACAGTTCAGTATGTGTTACGTTTTTTGAACCTTGGTAATACGGTTCGGTATCTTTTAGCATTTTATTGTTATATGGAAAATGGCAGCATGACTGACTAGGCCTAGTTTGTCTGTACTGCATGAAATCAGGGAGAGTGAAACATTAAAATTAAAAATGCTTCATGACATTGATAACTTATAGGTGTTTTGTTCATTATTTTAAATTAACAATGTACATAGTATGTACATTACCTGTACAGGCAAAATGAAATTATAAAATAATAGTTTAACAGCAAGTGAGCTTGCTTACCTTTCTAAGCATTCTCTGTCAGGATTCTCTCTAAGTTTTCACAACCTCAGAGTGATTTTCTATCTCTATTATAAATAAACAAGGTACAAACTTGCATATGCAATATTAAATGTAAAAATATTGGTACCCTAATGAGACACCTATTTCTTTATTGAGAGGTTGTTTGTAAAAAGATAAGCATATCGACACTCTCTGAAACCAGGTGACTACTACCAAATGTTATCTTTATGAAGAAAAATGGTTGACAAGAATATGTATGTTAAGTGTATTACTGTTAAAAAGTAATCACAGGTAATTGCACCATATTAAGTGTAGACAGACACACGGATGGACAGACAGACAAGCAGTCAATCAATGAATGTTACAACCTTCACAATCCAAGAGAGCGCAGAATGTTTTTGATGCAGCAGACTCGCATGAGGGGGGCAAAAAAATGTATTGTGGCAAGTCGTCAGGTCATTTTAATAAAGATGAATGAAACGCTGGGCTATCAGCCACTAAGCGCGGTGCCATAAAAAGCCTGTTAGCAGCTGACCAATCCCACGGCCTGTTGTCGATAGTGGGTGGGATCGCCACTCATACAATGTCGTACTGCTGAAACAATGTCGATTACATTTGAAGTTTGTGGCTACCTTTAGCCAGGAGGAGGATAATTTAGTCCATCTGCTTTTGTATAATGACATTTAAATTGTAACCCTCGAAAATAAGACGACCCTCAGTTTTTTAGATGTCTTTTTTTGGGAAACTCTGTCTTGTATCAACACCAGTACATAAAGAGGCTGTTCAGTAATATATCAGGTACTGTTTCAATCCTAGTTTCCATTTACATTTTACATATTTAGGTACATATATGTGAGGTAAATAGCACCTATTGCATATGCAGTAAAGGAGTCAGCTAGGCATAATTGCGGCTAGGCTGAGGTTCCAGTGAACGCCCCGGTACTGGTATAAGCAGTAATAATAAGACGATTCAAGGACCATATGTGCAATATAAGAACATTCAGAGACTGTAAAGAGGCATCAGGCTAGTAGAGGATTTCATGGAACAGATGAGTCTGAAGTGACACTTCTCACGTGTTGGAGGGATCTCTAGGAGGCATTGGTTTGCTGACCAAAGGGGGCGACATGGGATGTAGGTTTTGAGGGGCCTTTTGATGGAGGTAGGTGCCAATCCATTGATGGATCTATAAGCCAGCATTAAGGACTTGGCATGGGCCAAAATGGAGCCAGTGAAGAGAGACTAGGAGGGCTGTGACATGAGAACATTTAGGCTGAATGAATATTAGACATCCTGCTGGGTTTTGATTCATTTGCAATGGTCTGATGGCACAAGGTGGTACACCTGCTGTTTAAAAGCCTTTAAACCTTCACTGTGAGAACCATTCAAGAATTCTGATGTACTTCTGTACCTGTGCAAAAGGCAAATAAAGTTTGTTTAATTCATTTTTGTTTTAAATAGGGCTGCAACAATGAATCGGTAAAATCAATAAAAATTGATTAAGTGTTGGCAGGCAACAAATTTAATTATCGATTAGTTGTGTCGTGCTATTAGTGCGTCACTTGCTATGTCGCAGAGAAGTTAACGTCACCTGCAGAGGTGACAGAGGCGGTTTAATGTTGTTTTTGTATAGCACTTGGTCAGCTTAAGCTGTGTTTAAATGTGCTGCATAAATAAACCTTACTTTGACATAAGGTCAGAGGGAAGACACTGCACTGTGACGGAGTAGCCTGTCAGGAGCGGCCTGTCATGCTCACACACACACACGCTCACACCGTCGCACATACGGTCGCACACACACCTGATCGCACATACACGCGCACCTGCTCACACAATTGCACATACATGTGCACCTGCTCATACGATCGCACATACACGTGCACCTGCTCATACGATTGCACACACACGCACATACGATCGCACATACACGCGCACCTGCTCATACGATTGCACACACACGCACACACGATCGCACATACACGTGCACCTGCTCACACGATTGCATATACACGCACACACGATCGCATATACTGTACACGCTCACCCACTTACTTGATCGCACATAGACGCACAATCGCACATACACGCGCACACGGTCACACATACATGCGCACCCGCTCACACGATCGCGCACACACACGCTCCCATACACACGTGCACACGCCTATTCCCCAACCCATTCTCTGTTTGCCCTGTTCTTATTTCAATGGCGAAATGCCATGTTAGGTAGCCAAGGGCGCAGAGTTTTTCTCTTCACTGTTTGAGCCCACAGCCTCCCCTTTCTTTTCTTACTCACCAGTGCACCAGTATTTACTCCCAGAAGCTGTTCTCTTTCTATATGGTGCTTAGCCTGCGCAGACTGCAGGTCTCAGCAGCACTAAACCTCCCATTTCACCACTTTCAGGTCAAATGAAGATCGGAGTATTCAGTAATATTTTAAGTTAAGTGGACAGTACCCTGCCTCAGCCTTTTAATTATGGTCTTGGAGACCAGAAAGTTTTCCAGGTCTCAGTACATGTCTTAAAATGGGTCACTAAGGACCATAAGCAGAATTTGGGGATGCCTGGGTAACATGAACATTTCTTGACCTCAACCCTTCAAAGCCTTAATTAGATAATTTTGCATAGTAGATAGCCCTGTCTTGGGTAGCCTTGCATACTTTACTAAGATATTTTACTTCAACTTGGAGAATATACAGCAAGGTTCTTTTGGGTCTTGAGCTTTTTATCAGTTTTGCAGGTCAGTCTTTGTTCTGCCTGCTGGTTGCGCTGCTGGAGCAGCTGAGAGCTTTAAATGTGACCAAATGTTCCTTATCTCTGTTCCTTATGTGTATAAATGTAGCCATCAAACTGTCCCTGACCAGAGAGATCTCCCCTCAGAACTTTGATTTAGGTGTGATCTGTTGGGTACCTCCTCTGGTGAATATCTTTCAGATGGTACCTCCACTGGTGAATATCTTCCAGGTTGTACCTTTGCAGGTGAGTATCTTTCAGGAGGTGAGCCCCACTGTCTCCAGTCTGTGAGTCACCATCCTGTTAAGGGTCCATCTTTCTGACACATCAAGCTTCTCAGCCACTTTAATGGGTCATCTACACCAGTGGACCATGCTCCCTCCTGCTGCCCGACATCCTGATTGCCTGCCCTCATCTCCCCTTCCGCGAGAGCACCCTGGCCTTTCAGGTTCCATCGTGCGTTAATTATGAACCTTCTGTCATGTGTCACCTCGTTCCCGAGGGGTGCTTCTAGTGCTGGCTGGACCCTGTCATTTAATCAACACGTCTGATGAGTCAGGCAGCTGAAAAAAGAGAAAATTGGATTTTCATGCACTGCACAGAGCTCATCATTTATCCCCCCGACTGCATCCGGTGGTGCCATATCAGATGCTGCCTTTGCCACCTTTTGTCTTGACGGCCGTTCATTAATGTGCCTGGATTTGTGTGCGTCTCCGAGTTCTTCTAATGCCACAGCCAAGTTTCACGAGTCACATTTACCAGTTTGCTCAGCACGGTGAATGAAGGACTGTATTGATGCCTCTAATGACAATTTTTCTATCCATTGACTCTACTACAGATCGACTAATCCAAACGACTCATTTCCCTTCAGAAAATCAAGTTGACCATTTAATTTCAGCAAATTTTATTTTGACAACAACAAACTGTGTGTCATTTGCAAGGCTGGTTTTCGGCACGATACGGACCTAGCTTTTGCCCACAATTTGATAAGCAGATTAATAGTATGCCTAAAATATTATTGAGAGGCCTATTGTGATGCCAAAAAGTTGGTATTCTGTATAAACTCGTATCCATGTGCTTCTTAAATTCGGTTAGTGGAGCGTGCCGTGTGCTACTGTTTTGGTGTGCCGCGTACCAAAGGTTTTGGTGTAGTGGTTAGGGACGCAACCATGAAAATAATAAAGAAACTGTCGATTTTAAAAATATTGATGACGACACATTTTCAGCATGAACAATTTCATTGTCTAGTCGACTGATCCTAAAGCAGAGTGTCTGGCACCAATGCCGTCTGTGTCCGTAGCGAATAGAGCTGAGTCGTGAGGAAGAGCAATGTTCTAATTCAGGAATGACCTGAGGTTTGCTAAAGCATCTCCTTTAATAAGGTCTATTTGGTGTATTTTAGTTTTGGAAGCCACTGCTATTGACATGGATTTTGTGCAGTCTCCCTGCCGCTGTTTTCCTGGGCTGATGTGCTGTGCTCGGCTTGGTCATGCCCGCTGTGCAGGGCTGGGTTTTTCCTGGGCTGATGTGCTGTGCTCGACTTGGTCATGCTCGCTGTGCAGGGCTGGGTTTTTCCTGGGCTGATGTGCTGTGCTCGGCTTGGTCATGCCCGCTGTGCAGGGCTGGGTTTTTCCTGGGCTGATGTGCTGTGCTCGGCTTGGTCATGCTGGGTTTGCTTCTTTGAGAGCCTTTGTTGCCATGGCTAGGAGCCCCCCCAAGCAACCCACATAAGCTATTTTTCTGAGCTGAGAGTGAGAATGGAAAACTCCACAGCGTCAATAATCTGCTAATCAGTGCATAGGGTGCTGGGGGGGGGGTGCCTCAGACCCGCATGGGAATGTTAGGTCATGTTCTGCCTGGAGTCATCGTTTGACTTCTACAAGCTCTGCGGCTGACGTGGGCAGGCCAGTGTGCAGCCGCTGGGAACTTTGGCTAAGACTCCGGGTTCTTCTCTGCAGGTTGGGAGCGCTTCCGTGCTGCAGGCGGTGAAGGTGTCTCCCCTTATCGAGACAGTCAGTGACCACAAGGACTTTAAAAAGCTTCTCAGGACCAGAACCAACGTCCTCATCCTGTACACCAAGTCAGGTCAGTTGAGACCTTTGGTATTGTTGTTCTGTAATGGTAGGGTGCTAAGCCTTAACGTCTGCTTTACTGTAGTTTTCATGGGCATCAAATATGAGTTCGCCTCAAGCCACTATTTTCTGGTTTTTCCAAAAATGATATCATTCTGCTGTTGAAACGTGACCGTTCGATGAGGCTGGAGTGTTTGATTCACTGTAAGACTGTCCATCTGCAGCCAAAGGTGTCAGAGGGCAGCTGTCTCTGGTGCTCAATTTTTCCTCCTGTTAATTGAATTTCCTCCCTTCATTTCTGCTTTCTGACCCACCGCTGCCGCTGAGGGTCTCTCTCCTGCCAGACGTCTCGAATGTACTTCTCATTCTGTCTGTCCGTCGGCAGTCGTCAGAGGGAATTAATCCTGTCAAACGGGCCGACATCACCTCTGGGGAAATTCCACAATCAGCCTGCAAAACTGAAACTTGTTGGATTCGATGTGAAGAATCAGATCTCCTACCATCAGTCTCGGAACCACCCAGACGCTGTCATATTGGAATTATTAAACTGCAGATGTTACTCCAGTTAAAATGTTTCATTCCCCTTGAATTGTTAGTGTGACTCGAATGCCCATGAGCCGTTAGCATTTGGTATCTGATGTTGCTAAGTGCCTCTCGTGCTCTGTAAGTCCTGTCCTGGGCTGTCGCTGCAGACGTTGCGGGCTTGGCTTAAATCTGAAACGTTCTGAGCTGTAATTGCACGCTTCCTCACCACTTGCCTGCACTGAGAATGAAGCTCAGGGGGGGCGGCAGTGATCACCTCCTCCTGCTTCCAGGAGGGCTGTCAGCCGAGTTCTCTCTCCTCTCTCACAGACGCGTCCGGCGAGGCCCAGCTGAAGCTGCTATCGGAGGTGGCCCAAGCGGTGAAGGGCCAGGGGACCATTGCTTGGATCAACTGTGGGTAGGTGTTTGTCGTTGCCCCAGCCCCCCCACCCAATCCATGGGGGGCCGCACCATCCAAACACCATCATTCATGCAGTAACCCTTGGCAACCCTTTTGATCACTTTACTATTTTTAACGATATGATATTCTGTTCCACATATTTTCAATTTTGAATAGTTAAGGTACATTTAAAAGCGTGATCTTAGTATTTTTTGATTTCATATAGGGGTTTAATATTTAAGGCATTGTCAGAAGTGACTAAATGCTGAATCCAGGTTACAGCTGTAGTCCTGCTGTATCTCTCTGGCCTCTGACTGATCTGAGTAATCACCTTTATTGTTGTTCTATTTTAGAAATAATGGCACCAAATGGTTGTTGATTGTAGCCTTTCAGAAAACTGTTTTCTGAGCATTCAAGCACTGCATGGAAACAGATGGCTATTTTCCCGTGCCCCTGTTAGTCTGCCTGAGCGCAGGCCTCGGTTTGAGGGAGTAGGGGCTGGTGGAGGCCTCGGTTTGAGGGAGTAGGGGCTGGTGGAGGCCTCGGGTTGTGGGAGAAGGTCCCAGTGCAAGCCGCGGTTTGAGGGAGAAGGTGTCGGTGGAGGCCACTTTTTGAGGGAGATGGTGCTAGAGGCCTCGGGTTGGACGGAAAAGGATGCCGGGGGAGGCCTGGGGTTCAGTAAATTGGCCTGAAATCTGTGAGAATTCCTGTCCAAGTTCCTAGGAACAGCCAGCTTTACAATCCCTAGTAAATTTCCAGGCTTTCCAAAAGAACACACCCTCTTCCAGGCTCATTTCCTTAGGTTGCCAAGGGGCATGCAGCACTCGCATGCTAAGTGGCTCCGTAACATCATTTTACCTTTCTATGCCTTATGGCATGAATACGCTTTTAAAAATGCTTTAGCATGTAGTCGCTGTGTTGTAATGGAAGAGAAGAGTGTTTTTACTTAAAATGTTTCCCCTGTCAAAACCAGAATGACTTATTGTGCTCTGAGAGAGCAGTTGCTGTCTTCATGTTTTTGCAGCTTTTTCTCTTGCTGAAGAAAATCAGCCATCTTAGCACAGAGCCTTCTCTTAAAATAAAATCTAAATGGACTTTCCCTATATCAAATGCATACAGCATTATGTCTGACAAAGTCACTTAGAATCACAGGCCTCTGGTGGATTAATGTCTGGGCTTTCAGGCTAGAGGTGAGCTGCTCCCTGATCATGTGATTGTATCTGAATGTTCTGGCAAGCACATTTTTAATAAATGGCTTGGCGAATGCTTTTTTCCAGACACACAGACCATCGTTTTGCACTGTTCCGTTGTCTGGGGTCACTGACATTCCTCTGAGATCCTGCAGCATCATTTAGAACTCATTCAGTTCACTTTAGATCATTCCTATAAGTTCCCTTCCCAGCGTGTTTTCAGAAGTGTAGCAATTCAGACACGATGTTCAGTATTGTGCAGCTTTGTGATAAATGTGTAACATATTGAAAAGTCTTATCTGACAGCAGTTCCAGGTATGTACCCCACAAAAGCATTTTTACGTGGGCATAAGGAGTAAGGCATGCTTCACCCTGAAGGGGGCATCATTCCTCACACAGATAAACACAGAGGGTACAGTAGTCCATCCTGCCACCTCCAAGTCCTTAAATCTATAAATACTACCTGTAAAAGGAACCCAAGTTGCATGCAGAGATTTAAAATTTAAAAGGGAGTGAGTGAGAAAATGCTGGAAGCCCCCGTAGGGTGTAAAGGCAGCAGACGGAGAGCCCGACGGGGTCAGGATGCCTGAGGTCTGTACTCCAAAGATGCACTGGTGTAGGAAAGTGCTGTCCCAGCTGGCTGGGGGTGCACTGATGACTGAGATGATTTGGAACCCCAGGGGGGATAAGGCAGGAGGATGAGCCTCCTGCAGATGCAGAGCAGGAGGTGCTAGCATGCAGATGTGAGAGGGAAATGCTCCAGGTTGTGGCTGGCTAATCTGTGCTTAAAAGTAGCGAGCACTGGCAGGCATGGCGCCTCCTCTGAGAATTCTATAGGCCAGTCTCGGGTTCCGGGGATTGACATTCATGTTCAGTCATGCACCTTTCAGGCCATGAAGCTCTGAGCCACCCCAGGCAATTAACATGAACTGTGTAATTAAAACGTACAATGGAATTATCACACCAGAGTGAGTCGCTGAGGCCTGTCCTTGCTGCGTTGTTGTTAGGGTCAGCCCAGAGCTTGTGACCCTGGACCTGATTTTGGGTGTCATTAGGGGCGCCCCAGAGTGTGTGACTCTGGATAGGATTTAGGGTGTTGTTAGGGACAGCCCGGAGCGTATGACTCTGGACGGGATTTCAAGTGTCAATAGGGGCGCCCCCATTTCCTAACTTCTGCCCCATCATCTATCCAGGACTCGGCCCTGCATTTACATTTTCCCACCACTGTGTGGATTCATCGAGATGAGGGATGACAGAGTCTGTGGGCAGGCAGTGAGATTCAGATGTTGCGTAGATCCGCTTTGTTAAAACGGGCCCTCCTCTTATCTGATTCTCAGGTAGAAAAGCGATAATGAGGCGGGTGGCTTGTTTCCTCGAAGGGCCCCGGTGATTAGTCTGCCTGTCAGGTGTCTGCTGGTATTGGCTTTCGCATGATGAGCCTGTCGGGGCTGCCCCTCTAGTGCTCAGTCTGGGTAATTAATCGCCGTCTCGCATGCAAAAAAGCTCTCCCTCTGCTCAGCTCGTTGTTTCCATGTGACTTTAATTTGACTCCCAGCCATAACTGAGAGCTGATATGATCCAGTTTGGCTGTCAGCCCCGCCCACCCCACATTCTGATCTCTGATTGGTGGTCCCGGCGGTACTGCTGTGCACAGCATCAGGGTCTTGCAAAGCAGCAATAGTGTGACTGAACACCCCCCTTTTCCCCCCCCCCACTCCACTCCACATGCCTATAAAGACCGAGGGGTGTGATTTCGTTGATGTCATCGCTCTGCCTTTCTTGGATTTCCTTTCGTGGGACTTTGGCCTTTCCCTGTCCGCTCCTGCTTTATTTCACATGGGTGTTTTCACTGCACTCTGTCCTTGAATCAGTGAGCCGACTCTGGTTTGACACTTGGGTGTTTTCATTTTGCAGATTTTACTAATGTAAATCAATGTTTCCTAATCCAGTCCTTGGGGACCCACAGACAGCCCATGTTTTTGCTCCCTACCAAGCAGTCCACATTCTTGCAGGAGCGGGGAGGGAGCAAAAAGCGAATGGGTCTATGGATCACGCACCTCTAGGGGGTTTGATTTTCCTAAACAATCCATATTCCCCCAGCAGTCCAAAAAACGACTTGGGGCATTGACATTTCTGAATGGCCATGTGGGGGGGCTGGGCTCCAGGCCCCCCTGTGACCCCGTCCTGAATAAGCATCAAAAGATTGGACATAATGTAAATAGGCAATTTTCAGCTATTTCAGAAATGGGCCAATTTCTCTTACAGTGATGCATAATTAGAAACTTCTGCTTTGGTTTTACTGTGAGGTAATATGCTTTTAATATATTAGAAAATTAATTACAGATGTGAAAAGCATTTTAAAATACCGAAAGCATTTTTCGGTAAAATACCGAAAGGTTTGTTGGCAGTCCTGCATGTTGCAGCCTGTAGTACCTGGGGCCCTGTTGTCAGCAGGGGCTGTGATCTCTGGCCTGGGCCCTTTTGCACTGGCGGGGGCCTTGGTTTCTTGCTGGGGCCCTTTTGCACTGGCGGGGGCCTTGGTTTCTTGCTGGGGCCTTTTTGCACTGGCGGGACCCTTGGTTTCTTGCTGGGGCCCTTTTGCACTGGCGGGGGCCTTGATCTCTTGCTGTGGCCCTTTTGCATTGGCGGGGGCTTTGGTTTCTTGCTGGGGCCCTTTTGCATTGGCAGGGGCCTTGGTTTCTTGCTGGGGCCCTTTTGCATTAGCGGGGGCCTTGATCTCTTGCTGGGGCCCTTTTGCATTAGTGGGCGCCTTGATCTTTTGCTGGGGCCCTTTTGCATTAGTGGGGGCCTTGATCTTTTGCTGGGGCCCTTTTGCATTAGTGGGGGCCTTGATCTCTTGCTGGGGCCCTTTTGCATTAGTGGGGGCCTTGATCTCTTGCTGGGGCCCTTTTGCATTGGCCGGGGCCTTGTTCTCCAGCTGCAGCCCTTTGTGTTGGAAGTACCGGGGCTACAGAGGACACTCTGCCGGTGGGAAGCAGTGAAGAGGGAGCAGGCCCTGACATTAATGTGCGTTTGTGCTGACGTGGGTGGGCCTAGCAGGTCACTGGGTCCTCATCCTCCTGTGCAGTCCCTCTGCGTGCCTGTCACTGTCATGACCTGACATGGCCCATTCTGTCCCCTCTGCGCACAGCTGAAGGTCCAAGGTGCTCTCTGCCTGTGGCCCTCGTAGTCAGCACTTTCCTTGATGAACGCTTACATTTATTTACATTTATTTGCATTTAACGCAACATTTATTTATAATTATTATTTTCCCAGGGACTCAGAGGGCCGAAAGCTCTGCAAGAAAATGAAGGTGGATCCTTCCTCCAAGAGTGGCGGGGTGGAGATGCTGCATTATAAGTGAGTAGGTGGCTCTCTTCTCTGCCAGTGTGTAGCTAAAGATGGCCATGACCTTGTCCTCTCAGAGGGCTGGAGGTGGGCTGGAAAAAGTGTGCAGTCCGAGAGCACTGGTGCCTTCCTGCATCCCCGTCCTGCAAGCCTGATGGTAACGTGGTGCCCATGTCTCTCTTTAGGGACGGCGCCTTTCACACCGAATACAAGCGGCCTGCGACCCTCAAGGTAACTTGGAGTAGCAGCTGTGGTTCCTCGCGTCGCCTCTCGGGCAGATGATCAGAAGCAATGCCCTCGGGCAGCCCCCGCTTGGGGGGGGGGGGGATGATACGATGGCCGTCCTGCTAGGCTTCATTCCTTCCAGAGATACTTGGAATGAATGTCATCGTTTAAGAAGCTTAATTAGCCGGTTTCATCTTTTGTTGCAGGTTTATATAATCAGTTTGTCAGCCATAAAGCTGGTGTTTCAATGTGCCAAGCTAAAAAGAAGCTCTTAATTGCATAGGCTTGATAGTGCTTTTTAATCACACGGAACTCATTAGTGACTGGCTTAAGAAATTGTATGCATAGCTAGAATAATTCTGTCTATTTAGGAAATTAAATACTCATTCTGCCAAACGGCTGAAAACAGAGTATTTCTTACGCCTTTGTCAGTAAGGGAATTTCACAAGAACTCCGCTGTTTGTCAGTAGCAGATGGATGACAAATTGATTGCGTGTTTACTCTGAGTAGATGGTCTCTGTTTGTCGGTTCCTCGAGATGATCCTAGCTTACAGTCTGAACTGACGTAGTGATAGTCATTGGTTACTTTCCTGCCATGGTGGCACTATCTGGGCAATCAGTCGTTGTCACACTTTGTCCTGAAAACCTACCCATCTACACGAGATGAGATGCCTTGCTTTAAAGATGCACTCTCTGTCATTATTATCTAGTTGGCACAAGACCCCCGGACAAATTACTCCCCATAATGCCGGCACTTAATTCGCAACCTCCAGGCCGTCACGACCAATCAGCATTCAGTTTCCTTTTTTTATGTATGTCATGCCTCGTGGGCCTGTTTGTATTTAATTAATGTGCTTTTGTCTTTTCACAGTCTATGGTGGCATTCCTGAAGGACCCGACCGGTGCCCCCCTGTGGGAGGAGAATCCTGACGCCAAAGACGTCCTTCACGTCAACAGTGAGAAAGTGAGTGGGTCGGATGCGGCCAGTGAAGGCCAAGGTCGGGGTCGGGTCACTTAAATGCTAAGCAGATCAGAGGATGCGGGGGTGTCATCGGGCACCATCCTGATCTAGTCTCTGATTGGCTTCTCTGCGTGTCCGTCACAGGACTTCAGGAAGCTGTTGAAAAAGGAGGAGCGGCCCATCCTTATGATGTTCTACGCTCCGTGTAAGTGCTCCCCCCCCCACCGGGGGCTCTCAGCCCGTCTGCCCCTGCAGCTGACAGGTCACATTCACAGCTGGCTCGCTTCGTGGCCACGACGCACTCCAGCGCCACGTCGCGTCACGTTGGAGGTGACCCACGCCTCGCTCTCCCTGCTGGCTGCCATCCTCCCCATTATGGCCCCTTCAGACTAGGGGAAGAAAGCTCTGCACCTGATGTGGATGCATGAAGCTGTGGAGGAGAGCATTGGGCTGTGCAGTGGCATCGCCACGGAGAAGCAGCTTGGAGAGGATCCCTCCCTCATCTCTGCTGCTTCGGCTTAAGATGAAGGACACACAGACTATTGGCATTGCTGATTATTCTGCAGACTCGTTTGCCGTGAGGTTTTTGTAGTATTTCAGCTGTTTCATTCAGTCTGACACTTTTGCACATTAAAAACGCAGAGATGCCGAGCATCACGGGTAGACTGGATGAGGAATGTCAGGCGCGGTTGGAGGGGAACTTCACTTGCTTCTGCTGACTTTCGGTTTGGAGGCCATATTTGGGGTCTGCTTCCTCTTTAGTGCCTTTGTCCTGTGTGCACAGTACTGCATTTTTAGAACATTCTGCTAATGACCACCACGCTCAAATGATCTGTATTATTTAAAAACTAACGTAATAATGTCTTGCTTTCTGTTCATTTTTCATTGTTCTTCCCCCGGAAGTTCAGATCTTTGTTTGCGTAAAACATAATCACTAGCTAAAAGCCTGCTGTCCCTCCCACTGTCCCTCTCGCTGTCCTGCTCGCAGGGTGTGGCGTCTGCAAGCGCATGCAGCCGATTTTCCAACAAGCTGCCACTGAGGCCAAGGGGAAATATGTAAGTGGCCGTCACCACGCCCCCTGCTGGACACGCCTGCAACGCGGCCCGTATTCATCAGTGATCTTATGCAGAAACATCACTATGACATTATGTCATATTGTTAAAATGATGTCATTTCCCGCACGCTGGGCTGTATGTGGGATTTCTGTAGGGGTTAATCTGACTGCAGACGGTGACTGTTCATCTTAAGCATTTTAAAAACAGGAAATGGTGGAGCTGCTTTGGCTGTCGGCACGCAGCGACACAGAAAGCTGCTAATGATGGGCACCCCTTTGTCCTTTGCCGGCCGCTCCTCAGCCGCGCCGAACGCCATTTATCAAAATAACGTGGGCTTGGATCAGCGCCACAGAGCTAGGACCGGGTTGGACCGAGGGCAGCGGCCGGCTCCTGGAAAGCTGTGCCTTCGGAGCAGAGCAGTAACCCCCCCCCGTAAGACAGCGGGTGGGAAGCGACTGCCCATTACTGCCGGGCTCTGGGGCTTCCAGGCCCACCGCTGTGTTTGACAGTCAGCACTACAGATAGTACCGGAAACAAACCAGCCGCCTATTAGCGGATTTGCATAATGAATGACCAGTCACCTCATGCAGGCAGAAGGGGGGCTGGGGGGTTACTGAGTCTCCTCCCCACTAGCAGGTGTGAGCAGCGGATTTGCCAGGTGACACCTGTGGGGTCGAGCAGAGCTGTGGGACGTACTGTGCTCGCTCTGCTGGTGATTTCCTGTAATCAGCTGTGTGTGTGTGTGTGTGTGTGTGTGTGTGACTCTGTGTGTGTGTGTGGGGGGGGGGGGGGGGGGGGGGGCGAGGGTGCCTGTGGGATTGTGGGCTTGGTGGGGGGTGGGGTGGTGGGGGGG
>JAODKM010000034.1:5132743-5143140 GCA_026780845.1 Petrocephalus sullivani
TCAATGTATTTTACACCCATGTAAAGCGCCCTGGGACAACCCTGTTGTGAAGGGCGCTATATAAAAATAAACTGAATATATTGCAACCTGTGCATAAGCGTGAAAAGCCAAGGCTCCCAGCGAAGGCAACTGGAGTGGGAGATCCTCGAATGCACAGCTAATGTGCCAAAGGTCATGGTGGTACGGCAAGGTCGGAGCAGGAGCTGAAGGAGACAGGAGGGGGTCTTAGCCACTCCTTCAAAAGGGCCAAAATCCTCCCAGGATCAAATGATTATAGATAACTGGGATTTTGGGCAGGTCAAACAGAATGATTATTTCTGTGTCCATTATCTCGATATTTTAGTTTAAATGTAATTTTAAATAAAAAGCTTAGTACTGCAAATGAAACCGAAACAGTGAGTTTGATAGCAGCTTTGTTGTGACAGTCACAGTAAGGGAACATTCACAGGCACTTAATCTGTAATGCAGTGACGCACGTCACCATGAAAGATTTGCTATAACTCAGCACAACCTGCGATCACCAGTCACAGGCACACCCTCTCGGTTAAATAAAGCGTCTCCAAGGCACTCGAGTTACCGAGATGAAGGGGTCTCCTGTTGCAAAACTTTTTGTTATGCAGAATAATGAGCATGCCCACCCCAGACGTGGTCTCTGAAAGGGAGAATGTTGACACCCATTACAGCAATGCTGTGCTGTAGGCCAAGGTCATAAATGTCATGATTCGAATCACACCTTTGAAGAAGCAGGTCCACCCACCAGCAAACAGCGGAAGAGAGCTTGCATTTCATCTCTGACTTCAAAAACTAACTCCAAATATAGCCGCTCTGTGCGGATGAGCCGCACTTTTCACTGTGGCCGGACGGCTTTTGATGTTACCAGTGAGAGCACGGTCCCCCCCGCCTTTAGCAGGGGAAACTGCTCTCCTTAGCAGGTCCTCAAAAGGATTTCATGGCTTTAAATTCCAGATCCGGCTCCTGTTCGAGCCTCTGGATGACCCGTAAGGGTAAACTAACCCTGAATAAAATAAAAATGCAGTTTGATAGTGATTAAGACGCTACATATGACAATTCCACAGCAACCAGCGAAATACGGCCGAGAAACTCCTGAAAAGGTTTCAGACCTTAATAGGTACCATGCCCATGGTATAAACAGTGACTCAAAATTCATTTCAGTCTAGCAATGATTGAATTTGTGCTCTCCCAGTGGGCAGGAGCAAGGTTGCTGGGGTTAGACAGAGCTCAGGGCGAGGCAGCGCTTGGGCTAAGACAGACCTCAGGCTGGGACAGGGTTTGGGCTAAGACAGATCCGGGGTGAGACAGACCTCGGGCTGGGATAGGGCTTGGGCTGTGACAGAGCTGAGGTGAGACAGACCTCGGGCTGGGATAGGGCTTGGGCTGTGACCGAGCTGAGGTGAGACAGACCTGGGTGGGATAGGGCTTGGGCTGTGACAGAGCTGAGGTGAACTTATACATTTATCTATTTATATTAAATCCTTTCCATGAGACTTGGATAGTCGACAGGTGGGAGGACGGCTTCATTAGGAAGTTGACACGAGGTTGACATCAGGTCGACCTGGACACAGTCCTGTAAAACAAGATCGTAGGTTTGCAAACTCATATCCCAGGAGCTGGATTTGCGGCGAAATGAAAACCGAATCCAAAGAGGTGATCCTGTGTCTTTGAGAGCCTTCCAGCTGCACGGCCGATAGACCTGCCAAAAATAGGAAGCTCCAGGAAAACCTTCAAAAGCCCAGCTGACTAATGGCTCCGACTTGCAGCCCTGACAAGCAGGTACGCAGGGGAGTGAACCCCCGGACCACCACAACTTAGGATGGGTTATTTGAACAGAGGTAGCAAGAAGAACTGCCCGAGAAGGAGCCCGACAAGAACCGACACACACTGGAAACCGAAGACTTTGCCCACCCACTGGAGGCCTGTATTTCGAGGTTCCCGTGAAGGGGGGGTCGGGCATCCCCGACCGCGGAGTCCGTATTGTCTGTGCGTTCAACCGGGAAATGAGCCCTGCAGGTTGAGGTAGGGTGAGAGCAGAAGAATGTGACCAGGGGGCTGTGGTGGGGTGCAGCCTGCAGGGCTGTTTCTTTAAACCACAAAGGCAAACATCTGAACTGTGGTTCAGCTCGTCTGTGGACTCTGCGAATGTGTCCATTTAAACATGAATACGTTTGAATACCAAGCTCTGAGGTACAGATCAGAATGAAAGCTGACCGGAAAATTTTAATGGCTGACGGGTTACACGTTCTGCAGTGGTTTGGTTAAAAGTTTCGCTTTAAAAAGAAAGAACATGGAATATCGAAGCTGTTAGGACACCATAAGCAAAGCCATATGGAAAACCCAGGCAAAGATCTTATCAAAGAATATAAGAGCTGGTGAGGGAGAGTGAAGTCAGATGGGGGCGGAGTCAGTATTGGGTGGAGTCTGCGATGGGAAAAATCCAGAGAAAGTAAAGTCTTACATGCATAAACCATGAGGAACAAAGTAAAACAGGTGTAGCCTCAAGGAAGCAGAGAGATACAATTTGTGAAATCAGTGGATGGCTGCACGCACACCCAGAGAGGTGGATATGCCGGGACCCGCAGAAGGCCGAGAAGCAGCAAGCTCAGCAAGCCTAACGAACACCGGCTGCACTGCCGGCACCGCCGGCCTGCCTCTCACAGATGGATGCCGGAGCCACAGGAAGGAGCCGCACGGCCGGCCCGCCTCTCATGCACGGATGCTGGAGCCGCACCGCTGTCCCGCTCGGCACTCACTCCTCCGTCTTCCCGAATGCTCAACATGTTGCTCCCTCAGCAAAAAAATCCCCTCAACCCCAGGGCCCTCCTGAGAGGTGCTCCAAATAGCCAGCACTCATTATGGCAGCCTGCTGGGAAGCCGACCCTGCTACCAAGCAGCAGCTCTGGGAATCATCACTGCCAATCTGCTAACTACTGCTTGCAGCCTGATGGCACCTTCACTTCCTGTTGTTCTCCAGAAGTTCTCTTTGGGTGAGGAAGCCGATTGCCACTGATGCCCCAGTTCCTTGTCTACGGCTCGCTCTGGAGAGATACATTTCATTTGCCACTTGAGAATTTGCTTTATTTATGAAGTGCATTGTAACCATTTCAACCTGATGCCCAGAAATGCGCCGCGCCCCCAGAGCCTGGTTATTCCCCATATTTAACCTAAAATAAAATGTAAACGATATTGATGACACTTATCAACCTCACAGAGCAATGCCGCCCCCCCGCCCCCCTTCGTCGACACCCTACGAGTGGAGAAAGCTCCCGGATAGCAGGCGTTCCAGGAATCACCCAGGCTGGGCGGGCGTGCTAAGAGCAGGTCTGGCAGAAAGTGCACATCAGCCACATTGGACGTGGGTCACCTTAAAAACAAGCCGCGCGACTCGGAAAAGTGTTGCTAGGAGACAGGAAGCTCCCATCTTCCACGCTCAACCCCAGCAACATGCTCGAATAATGAACACTGGTGCCCTTAAAGTAATTAGCCTTTTCTAATTAGCAATCACTGCTACTTATCATAAAGCAGAAACCATTTTAAATAAAACTAAATGCCACAGGCCAATAAAATGGGTACTCGCCCCCCCCCCCCCAGTTTGCCCTCTGTCACGCGCTGATGTTCTGCATGGAGCTCACTGGAGAAGTATCTTTCATGGAACAGCAACACAAGATGGACGGTGCCTCAGTGGCACAAACGCACCCCAAACGGCCACTAAGAGACATATTATATAGACACAAACTTTCATACTACAAATGGGCTCTAGCAGAGAAACACTGTGCATCACCGCTGTCCAATGAAAACCGTGCATGTCTACTTTTTGATGATTGTTCATTATAGATGGAATAAGCTTGTTGGCCTCTGTCTACTGACTGTGTTGGACACCTTATTGACCAATGAAAAGATTTTTTATGAACTCTACTAACTAATATTTATGTTTGTACTAGTTAATATTTGTATTGATTGGAGTCATTTGTGCATTGGCTTATATTGCTAATTTTAATAGCTGGCTAACTAACATTGTTAATTCGGAATATAAAGACTATAAATATCTTTTTGACGCTGACATATTTGCCAGGTTGACAACAATCCACATAAATTTAAAATATTACAACATTGTAAAGGTATGGAAATACAGGTTTCTATTTGTGCTGCTAAGCTCTCAGTATGTTGTTTTAGGTTTATTTTGTTAAGAGGTTTCTGAGAAAATGCGTTTTTTCCCACACTCAAGTGGGCTCTTGGAGTTATGCGTTTTTCATTGGAAAACGACAATATGCTGCATATATGGGCTTCCTGGGCTATCTCATATTGTTGTACTTTGTAACATACGGCATGCATAGCCTAGCCTAGAGCACCATACACTGCTGCCTGTGGGCGTGTTACAGCTGACCCACAGTGTTTAGGGTGAGAGTGTACACCCCGAACAATTACACACTCACATAGAGCAACGACTCACACGCTATCAAAGAGAGCACACTTCGTGAGAGTGCTCAGGGTGAGCGCTGGGGACCAATCCAGAAAGCGGGGGCCAGTGGATCAATGCAGCAGAGCCGTGGAAGTAATTAATAATAACAATAGCGATGATGAACTAGGAAGAGCATCAGACCTACCATCGCTCTAACACACACATTCATGGTGGCCAAGTTACACGAGCGCAGCACAGGAAACTGTCGAGGGATGCATCCGGTTTGGGGAGCTGGGAATCGGGGGCTGGGATTTGAAGCGATCGGGGTGGGGGGCTTGGCCCCCATGAGCCCTGTTTATGGTGGCAGGGTAGTTAATAGAATAGGACTCCTGGCTCTTGTTCAGGTGTACGCCAGAGTCTTCATTAGAAGCAGTGCCTCTTGGGGCAGCAGCAACTGCCGCATCATCTCCCACAATGCACTGCTGCCAGCTGATAACATTTCTCAGCCTTACTTTGATATTCTGTAACATTCCTCTGCCTCACACACCCATTAAATTTATGCACAGGTGGGACATGCTATTTATTGCCTGACTGTTTCTCTACCTATTACAGTTAAGGCATCAACTAGCTCATGTGCTACAAGAACAGACTTCAGTCCCATAGTCAGACCTCCAGGTGATACACCTTTGTTTCTTTCTGAGAAAGCCGCAACAAAGCTCAAAAATTCTACTTTTATTGCCCCCCTGGAACAGCTGAGCAACATATTGTATGATAAATGGTAATGAGTTCAATCATCATGGAAGTAAAACCTCTGTGATAAACCCAGGTATTACCCAGTTATTTACGTAATGCCTTAATCTCTGTGCTGATCTGCACTGACATCAGGCTGGGTCAGTGAGTACTGGAAATGCATTTTTAATTAACACACATCTAGGTCAGGCGGTGCTTTCTTGCCAAATCACAAGAGACACTGTGTTATGAAAAAAATGCCAAAAGAAAGAGCACTTTAGATTGCACAAGACTCTCTCCCGAGTGCCACCATTTGGGATCGAGCAAAGCCTAACCTTACAACTGAGATGGTACAGGAAATTACATCAGGCAAGGGGCTGCACCTGGTCACGTCAACGCATGGCATCACCATTAGAGACGCTAGCCATCTGAGACGCCTGCTTTCTGGAAGTTACCATCCACCCAACGAAAGAGAGACGCCTTTGTAAAGGCTTGGGTTTGACGCATCACTCTTTCCTAAAGGGAAGACAATCCAGAGAGGACACACCCATCAGGTGTGCTCAAGTGAACAGGAGTGAGAAGAACATGGGTGACATGGGAGGGATGATCAAGCGGAGAGATCAGGCACGAAGCGAGGAAAAACATCTGAGAGAACATTCAGCTGGGTGGCGGTGGGCCGTGGTCACTGACCATGTGGCTTCTGATGCAGAAAACTGCTCTTCTGTTCTACACCTGGTCTAACATCATCCGTGGTGAATGAATGAAGGCTATTTCACTGATTCATGAGGGGAGATCCTCTTTTCACCTATCCCATCTTGCTCACCACGAGAACATGCTTGGCACTACAGGGTTACCACTTGCAGCTTGAGGTTAAGGGCCTTGCTGGACGCCAGCCTTGAATCAGCAACCTTCTGATCACAGGCACAAGAGGCTTAGCCCACGGAGCCTCACGCTGCCCCCATGATGAATCCATGGAGGAACAAACATGGCAGGAGTCCTGGGTGCCTTTCTGAGATGCCAGAGAACTGCGGTCTGTGGACAGTTTGGCATGTCGATTTAGACCCAGCCTTCTCATGGTGGCCACCCGGCTGTCCTGCCAACTGCAGACAAACAGCTGCTCTAATATGGTCTGAAACGCATCAAATATCTGTGTGTGGGCCACATAACTCATTTTGTCTGCAGAGTAGCTTAACAGTCTGCATGGAACGATTAAATTAATAATCCTTGGTTAGAACAAATCCCACAGAAATAGGGTCAAAACAATTTATAGCGCTCCATTTAAAGAAAGGAATAACATGACAAAGAAGGCATGGAACCCCAAAGCAGTTTTACGATCCTCTTCCAGACATACCACTGGAGAACAGAGCAGGGGAGTTACTGGTAGGCTGCAAAAACAGCCAGGAAAAGTCCCTCGAGTCACAAAAAGGGGACGTTATGCATAAATCAGGGCTCCTTGGCCCCGTCAGAATAAATAGACACATAGTAAAGGAATAAGTCATGTGTCAACTAGTGGCTCAAACCTGGAAGTGGGGTGTGACGTGCTTCAGCTTGTCTGTGGACTTGGCAAATGTGTCCCTTTAAACATTAATTCATTTAATTGTCCAGCTCTGAGGTACAGATCAGATTCAAAAAATGAATTTTTAAATTTTGCTAGTTCTGCAGTGGTTTAGCGCAGTTTCTGATTAAAGAAAAGGCACATGGAATAGTGCTAGTTCTTCCCACACCTTCTACGATACCAAAAGCTAAACCGGGTAGAAAACCCAGGCAAAGAGCTTATCAAGGGATATAAGAACAGATGAAGGCTGTCTGGTGAGGAAAGTGAAGTAAGGGATAGGTGCAGTCAGTGGTGGGTGGGGTCTATGATGGGCAGAGTCGGTGATGGGCATAGTCACTAGTGGGTGGAGTCTGTGATGGGCAGAGTCAGTGATGGGCAGGGCACAGTTTCACTTGTTATCCATCAGAGAGTCCATTAAGAGGTTCCCCTAGAGGACCATGGCACAAAGGGAGGACCAGGGCAGGTATACATGTCTGAGGGGTACCAGCAAAGGGAGGGAGAATGCTTCTCCAGAACTGGTCTGGTCTGGAGGGATGATCACTGCATGCTTACTCCATCCTGCTCCCCCTGGAGCACTGATGGGCACAAGCTCTCACAGTCTGTCTCTCTCTGTCTATCGGTAACTTCCCCAACACTGTCCTCAGCGAACGACTGAGAGGTTAATTCTGTTAGCATCTGTTAAGCTAATGGAGTTATTCACATCCCCACATGATGTAGTGGTTGTTCGTTATCTTCAGTATTGGATCACACTGGATAAGACATGAGCCAAACAGCAGAAGGAAGCACAAGAAGACAGAAACCGCACACTGCAAAGGCCTAATACCCAGCCAGGCATCTTCAGGTTTTATCTCATACAATCCGTAGGGGGTACCAGTCAAGCTGCAAGCGTGTGCAGTTTGCAGATTTCAGTTTGCAATCAGCTGACCCAGTGTCCCCCACAGTGTCCGGCGTGGGGGCCCCGGCTTACAGAAGCCCGCCTCGGATAAACTGCCACTGAAAACCGAGGCACGAAAAATGCATCTTTACCCTCCCAGAAGACCGTGATTTAAACTTGGAAAAGCCCTCAGTCAGACGTGCACTGCAACAGATAAAGGAAGGACGCGTGTTTGCATCGCATGCAGAGGCTGGGGTCCCTCTGGAAGGCGGCGGCTACGCACTCCGGGAGGTTAGGGAGCCACCAACCTCCCGCCCGATGCCTGAGCGCGGTGGGAAATGCGGCACAACGAAGGGACACAGCAGAGGTTCCCCTACAGGGCAGGCAGAAGAGCCTGAAGCTCCTGCAGAAGGCAGCGATGTCCTCCAGCCTAAGGGCTATACCGCGGCAGCAGACATTATTTCACACTTACTTACGGTGTAACAGGGACTCAGGGTAAATAACACAGGAATATTACAAAGACGAGCAGTAAAGGGATGGAGTCAGAGAAGCAGGCTAATCAGAGTATCAGGGAGACACTTCACAGAGCGCACGGTTTGCAGCTTTTACCGTGTTATTTTCCTCGCCCTGAAAACTGGAATTTCCCAGTATAGCACCAATTATGGAGGACGCATAAGATGCTGGTGAGTGGGGTCCTGGGTCCGAGGCTCTGGGACGGAAATCTGGCTCAGGCTTTGCATAAACACTGCGCTAGACGCATTAGCGGCGGCCATTTATAGATGCGGGGTGAAGACTTGTGTTTACAGTCTCTCTCACACCTCCCCGACGGGCCTGCATCAATCATCCGTGCACAAACAGAACATCACTACAGCGCACTCGCACTGCAATCAGGGGAATCAGCCAAAGGGGCGAGCTGCCAGGGAGGCCTGGTCAGACGGACTCTCTGCCAGGTCAATCCCCCTGCGGCTGGGCTGCTGTTCTATTCCCAAGCCCTGGGCACCAGAGCTGGGGGCTTTTCTCATACATACGAGGATGGGGGGGCAGAACAGGACTATCCTGCTGCTGTCAGTGGCCCAGTCTGGCCAGACCATACAAGGCCTGGAGGTGGCAGCACCCCCGTCTTAATGCCCCATGGGCATCCCCCGGCATTTGGGCTCATTTCGGCTGGCTAAAAATGCACTGTGACGATCGACAGCTGAACCTGCCTCTTACAGTTTAGCATTTCGTTTGATTTGTAAGTCTAAATGAAGTCAAACGAAAAAATTATTCTGCAGCGCATTACATTTTTTCGTCAGGAAAAACTGTAAAATTCATTCAGCTGTCAAAGTGTTGTCAGCTGTAAAGGGCCTATAATAAAATAATCATATTAAAATAAACTCCACGCAAAGAGGTAAAGCTATCCATCTGTGGACTGTGAGTCTGTCCACCAGTTGCCGAACCTTAGAAAGAGCTAGAAGTACCATAGTTTGTCTGAAAACCTACACAGAATCCTCCTACAGCCAGTGCGACAAGCCATGATTTAAATAAAAACATTATAGGACTTATGTAAAAGTATGCGACGGAGATCCCAGTCTACCGCGCTGGTCCTGATACCTACCAGTGGCTGCATCACACTGCACATCCTCATGGCGAGCCTGCAGCCCCAGCCCTAGACGCAAGACAGGGTCAAAATAATACACGCATTCATAATGAAGCCCGACTGAAGTCACATGAACGTTAAAGGGCTCTTTGAGCAGCTATTTCTGCCTGGGAGTTTCCCCTGAAGCGCTTCGGATATTGATTAGGGAGCGAAGCTTTGGACGTGCGCGGCGATCGGTGTGAATGCAGAGTCTGACGGCAGAGAGGACGGCTTTCCGGAAGCTTCCTGGGCCTGTCCTGAGTGCTATTGCCGCAATCACCAGACTGCCTCTGTAATGACGAGTGATTCAGCGTCGGATTCAGCTGCTTCTCAAACACGTCATACTCTGCAAGCGGCTATGCAGAAACGCACGGCCCGTAACCCTCACTGGCACCTTTATGTCGTACAACCGCATCAGAACGGCAACAAACACAGACTGAAGGAATTAGTGACACAGAAACATTATATACTGCTAAATGTATTTTGATGTTGCGATGTACAGCACTGCCGTTGCTTAGCTAATGCTCTTCATTATATCAAGATGAGAAGAGGCTGGGAGTAGGCAGCCTGCCGAAGCGTTACGGGCCGCCTATCCGGAAGGGACGGGGGAAATTTTATGCATGATAACAGATTCCTCTTAAAAGTTGGTGAAAATCCATAAGGCAGGTTTTCAGGAAAGCATAGATCTTAATGAGAACCTGAAAAAACAAACAAAAAGCCGAAGGGTGAGTCAAGTTTCATTAATGTGATCTTTAGACTAATCTGCAGAGGGGTAATAAACATCTGCATCATATTTTGACAGGCAAGCGCGAAATAAAAACACAATATGCCTGTCCTCTTTAATGTAATCAGCAATTAGATTGTAGAAAGAGGCTGTTATGGGTCCCTGCATGGAGACCCTAAAATGACTAGCTAACTATAACCCTAACCTTCAGATGGCTAGCTAATGCTAACCATAATCCCTAACCCCAACCCTCAGATGGCTAGCTAATGCTAATCCTAACCCTAATCCTAACCCTACCCCTCAGATGGCTAGCTAATCCTAACCCCTAACCCTACCCCTTAGAAGGCTAGCTAATGCTAATCCTAACCATACCCCTCAGATGGCTAGCTAATGCTAATCCTAACCCTACCCCTCAGATGGCTAGCTAATGCTAATCCTAACCCTACCCCTCAGATGGCTAGCTAATGCTAATCCTAACCCTAC
>JAODKM010000034.1:5148936-5161267 GCA_026780845.1 Petrocephalus sullivani
AATTGGGGGGGGGCCTTTTCTTTTAGGGTGGGGGGGGCCCCCTGTTTTGGGGGAAGGGGGATATTTCTCCAAGAAGGGGGGGGTACCCGCCCCCCCCCCCCCCCCACCTATGCAAATGTCCCCGGTGGCAGCCCTTAGCAGATGCTGCTCCATGCAAACAGGTCAAATGCCACAAGCGAGCACAAACAAGGACGCTTTCCGCAGGAACGCGGGGGTGACAGCAGCGGGCTTCTCGTGGCACTGTACGCAGCACCGGCCCCCGTCTCCAGTGAACGGAAGCTGGCAGGCGGTGCCTCGCCAGCCAGAAACAACGCCGGCAAAACAAAAACCTTACTGGTTTGTCCCCGAGCAAACGCAACTAGGAGCTACTAACCGCAAATGGCAACAGCAGAGAGACACTGCATTTGTAATAGGAATATAAAGAATATTATATTATATCGAGGCAAAGAACACTTACATAGCAAAGCAAGAATACTTAGATGTATTTAGAGGAAGGCTGAAAGGGAAAAAAGACCGAACTGCGGACTCAGCGTTGGCCAGCAGGTGGCGTGGTGATTAGCATTTAGCAAAATAACCCAATACAGTAATGCCTAATCTTGGTCAGTGGGTGGCGCTGTTCAACATTTACAAGGGGGACCTGTATGCCCAGAGGCGGCTTAGCTTCCCGCAGCTACTTGGACACGTGGACCATGATATTCACATGACTGCATTTGCACTATTCATCCACACAATCACACAACTCATCCAAACAGCTTGGAAGGTACAATAACCAGACAGGTGGAGGAGTGATCAAATCCAGCAGCCCCCACCTGCCACCAGGAAGGGGGCAGCATCAGGTCACCCACGTTTAAGCTGCATGGATGTAGGGCCTGCAGACGTGACGCTGCAGCGTCGCGGGGCCCAGTGAAGGGGCAAAGCAGGTCTTACATTATAAAGCAGGAGGGAGTTCCTCCTGAGAACAGAGGGAGTGTTTGCCTAGTGCAACATGAGAAGGTAAAATCAGCAGGACGCCACGGGGGAGGGTGCAACTGCGAGCCCCCGGGCCACTGCCCGCGCGAGGGGGGGTGTGCGTGGAGACGGCCAGCAGACAGCAGGAGAAGCGGCCACCGGTGTGGAGCAGAAGAGCTCAGAACTGAGGCTGATGCGGGGAAGTGCAGGGGTTCGAGGCATGAAAGGCCTGGGGGTGTCAGAAACACCACACCTCATCAGGACTGGGGGGTCACACGCCCCGACAGGCCCAGCAGCCAGGCTTGAACAGTCCAACCACAGACAAACCACCCCGACCCCGACCCATAAACCACCCACAACCAGCCCCTGTGCTTTTATGAATAATACAGCACATACTAATTACTGCACTATACCACACCGTACCACACTACACTGCATCGCATCACACTACACTGCACGACAGGACACCTCACCACACTACACTACACTGCACCTACATGTGTAGCACACAAGTTCTTTTCTCTAAACTGCTCAATAATTTACTTGAGCTTTACAAGCCCCTAAAAGCTGATGACAGACTGGATGCATCATGCTGGTGAGTGAGTTTCTCTGGAAAAGTGTCAGAGTGTACAGAAGCTGCTGCCGGCCAAACAAAAACGCACAGCTAGGCGTGCTGTCGCGCTGCACAGACCCGCCACCGCGGCCCAAAGACCAGCCACCGCATCTCACAGACCCGTCACGCGCCCCAAAGACCAGCCACCGCATCTCACAGACCCGTCACGCGGCCCAAAGACCAGCCACCGCATCTCACAGACCCGCCACCGCGGCCCAAAGACCAGCCACAGCATCTCACAGACCCGCCACCATGTCGCACAGACCCACCACCCCGTCACACAGACCCACCACCTTTGTAGATGTAGATGGCTATGGAGGAGGCCACGCCAGATTCATGCTTCATAGCTTAGTTATATGGTTCCATGTCACTGTTTATTAAGCAATATCTCGTCTTGCCATTAATGCATAAATCCCGATCCCACTCTCATTCTCTAGGACTGGCCTCACCCCCGGAATACTGGGGGATACCACCCTGCACTCCACCGACCTTCAACACGTGGCACTTAACCGGTGGCCTTCAGTTTATCACTCAAGATGGTGAACAGCAGCTGCTATCTCAGCAGGTAATGGATCTGTGATCGTGTCCGGTAGGTTGTGGGTTTTAAACCTACAGTCAGCAGAGTAATCATATTTCCGTGGGGCCCATGATCAAAGCCCTTAACCCCAACTCCTCCAATGACCCTGCCCTCTGACCACAAGCATTCATCACTTTAGACCAAAGCATCTGCTCACAGGTAGATGTAACTGCTGCCATGTTTAGCAACTTTACTGGCCGTGTGCTCCTAAACATGGGTAAGTGTACAGGGGCAGGTCTGCCCAGCAGTCACATTCACATTTACACTGACAGACCTGCTACTGATCCTGTTTTTAATCCAAGGAGCATTTGCATGTGCCCTCCAGTGATTGCACTCGTGTTCTTGTCAGTTACTAGCCACACCGTGTGTCAAGAGGCTATGAAATGTCACAGTGTTCCTGTAGCTACCCTAGAAGGCTCAGCTCACAAGGAGCACAGTGCAGATCCCAACACCAAGCGCATACAGGCATGGTGTCCCATGGTGAAGAGTGATCACATTAGCTACTTAATGACTGACAGGAGCCTGGCTTTTTAAAAAGCAGCTTTAAAGATGCCAGGTTGTCACCTTCACGGGGTAAACAAAGCAACGAATAAAGCATGTTTGTCCTCTGAAAATGTCAGGAAGCTGGACAGCCACCGCTGGCCCCTCAGTCACTGCTCACACCCCCAGCTCCCAGAATGCACCGGGCCAGAGATAAAGTTACACTCTGGTGCCTATAGATATAGGAAATCCATCTGTCTGTCTGTGTAAACACTGTGTACTCTGACAACACATTTTCCAAATGTACTCCATCATTAATATGTCAGATAACAGCAAGAAACCATCTGGGTTACAGTACACATGGAATCCCTTTTAAAATATTAATATGCAGCACTATGCATTATTTTTTAAATGAGCCCTCTCAGCTGTGATGGAGCTGAAGGTTAACATTAAAACAACATTGGAAGGCAGACGGGCACATGCAGACCTCCTTTGGATAAGCACACGGAAACACATCCCAGCTGGATTTCCTCCAAACAGGGACTTAAGAAGGCAAATTGAGGAGTGATAGCCAAACAGGGGCCGCAGTTGCTGTGGCAACATGCAGCCGCATCCTCTGCCTCCTATCGCTGCTGCCGACAGGTCTGCTGGCATAGCAGCGAGCGAAAAGCGAGGAGGACGGCCTGCGTCCAGCTCCCGTGGCGACGTCAGCAGAGCGTCTCCGAGAGATGCGGGGTGCATCACAGGCAAAAGAACCATCCACTTTTACTCGGGCACCTGACATGCAACAACAACCCAACAGACAAACGGAAGCGAAAGATACTCTTACTATCGCCAATAGTGGCCGATGACAGTCACCACAAGGCTGCTTCCATAACCAGTCTTAGCTTTTACATAAAATGTGGCAGGGTAACAACGGGGAGAATATTGTTTAAACGTATACTAAAATGATAAAGAAACATTTTAAAAAATGAAATATTACTCTCATAACTGTTTCAGTTCGGACCAACAGAATATAGTAGCTTATCATTTCAAAATTCCCCACGCACTATTCGAGCAAGGCCCCCACACCCCCAAAAAAAGCTCCAAGAGCGTCAGATAGATCCTGTGCCCAGACTGCAAGCTTCACTCTCTCCTGTATATGTGTATCGCTCAAAGGCGAGCACGATGGGAGCTTCTGCATTTCGAGATACCTGTGCAAATGGCAAAAGAAAGCAATGGCTTCACGTCTTAGTGTGAGGTCACACACCTGCTTCCATAAGAAGACGTCGGCCTCGTTGAGCTTCCAGGAGATGGCGACGTGCACGGCCGAGAGCAATAGGCCAGTGACGACGGCAGCCCTCATCCTCACCGGCAGCAGGGTGTAAATGACATGGATGAAGAACACAGTCCACCATATTCCCTCTGAGGCACTGCGCGGCTCCACCAGCAAGACCCCCACCACCTGGACCACCAGGACCAGCAAGATGACGAGATAGCAAACAATCCACATGTGGTCCTGGTGGAAAGCATTCCTGTTACATAAGACTATGAGCAGGAGGATGAGGAGGATGGCCAGTGAGAAGACCAGCACATAAGGCACGCGGTACGGCCCGCCGGCGCAGTGAAAGCCCAGCATGACCGCACACACCAGCACCAGAACAGCCATCAGCATCGTCAGGCTGCTCTGATTCAGCCGGAAGAAGTAGCGCTGGTAAAGTCTCTCCAGCTTCTCCGACTGGAACTTCTTGGACCTGAAGACCTGCATGACGATGCTGCAGCAGGACACCATGGAGAAGTAGACCTCGGGCACCAGCTCCTCGTCGCCTTTGGCCTTGGCCCTCCTGTCCTCCAGCCCCAGCTCCACGGAGCGCGGCCGCACCTCACCGTCCCCCCGCTTGGGGGACGTGTTGTTGTTACGCACCTCCTCCCCCTGCTCCTGCCACGCCGACTTGGACCTGAAGCTGACGCGGCTCACGCCGGTGGCGGTCCGGCCCGGCTCCCGCTCCAGCTCGTCCCCGTCCCTCCATCTGCCGCTGGCCCGGCCCAGCTTCCGGCTCAGGGTCCGGCTAGGGTACAGGCACCCGTTGGCCATGGCCTCGGACTCGGCCCAAGCTGACCTGTGTTCAGTGCCGTCCCGGGGCCCCGGGGGGCCCACGGCAGGCGGGCTAACGCTATTCGACCGGGACATGATGTGCAACTAAAAGGTTTCAGATAACGAAAATCAGACTAAATAAGAGCGCAGGTGTGTGGGCCACTGCCGACACCCCCCCAGCACGCATTTACCTCCATCTCACAAAAGTACCATTCAGATCATTCTAATCCTGGGCTTGGTCAGGAATTTCCATACAGTAGATTATCTCCTAGAATAACTACTTCCTAGAATGTCCATGGAATGTTTCCGTAAAAGCATCTTGATGACAGGAGGTCATGCCGCGGAGCACCTCGCTGCTCACATTCACTCCTCGCACGCGAAACCGGCCAATACACCACATTAACGAGGCTGCAGGCAGCAGCGCGCCATTAATACACAGAGAAGCAGAGGGTCGGACACGGGGGGGTTCCTCCCCGATCCCAGGCGCTCTTCCTGATGCAGTCCGCCGGGGATCGTAATCAGCCTCCCCGGCGCTTCGTGTCCGAGCCCAGGGAGCACCGGGGACGCGCCTCCGCGCACCCGCGCACCCCTGCGGCGGCCGGGAGCCCTTACTGCCACCGGGGGCAGACGGCGCCTGGCGGTGCCGGGGACCGGGGGTCTGATCGCCGGGCTCCGAGGCGCGCGTCCAGCCGCTTATCCGTCATGTTTATCCATGTGCGATCACACCTTTGACGGTAAGTCCTCCTGCAGCCAAGCCGGGAGAGACAAGCGGCGAGAGCGATCCCGAAGCGGAGTCCGCAGCGCGGCGTGCCGTGCAGCCCTCTCCCGCAGCCCGCCCTGGATCGATGGGGCATCGCCGCCTCCGCCCGCCCTCGCTGCTCTCGGCGCTCGCCATTCAACCAAGTTTGATTCCCAGGTCCCGCCTTCCTCGCTTCTCATTGGACGCGCTGCCTCCTTCGCGAGCGTTCATTGGTTTGCACGGGCGTCAGTAAAAGCCGCGGTCCGCCGCGCCGCAAGCCGCTCGGTAACGCCGCCCCGGCCGCGGGTCCGCAGCTGGACCGGGCCGGCCGGCTGGCCGCTCTCCGGTCGGGCCCAGCCGTGCTTCTTAATGCATGACCTCTGCTAGGTCCGCGGGACGAGCCGGAGGTTTTTACAGTGGTTGCGGTTGCAGTTAGGAAGGGGAACCGCGGGGGCGGATCTGCGCTTACTTGCGGTCAGATCGTCCATACCGGCGGTTTGTGCGGCGATATCGCGGTATAACCGGGGCATCTTTAGGCGGTGCAGCTTAACGTGCAGTGACAATGGCTGCAGCCCATTATGACGGATGGTTTCCCACACCGAAGCAGTTCTGGTACCTGTTTGATTAGAGCACAAGGGGCAAGCCGCACTTAAGGAGCACTCCTGCGGGACCGGCTTGGCATTTCCTGGGAAGTGATTCTGGCAACAATCCACATCCAACAATAAAGTCGTTTGTTTACAACGTTATTTTGAGATGTCAAATCAAGCATCCGTATATTGCGAGCACAATTTCAATGTTTTAGATGGTGTAAATTGGATAGCCTTAGCTTATATCGCGTGAGATATTCTCACCCTTCTGCTTAAATGTCATTTTTTGGTATGATTCCTACATTTGCCATGAATCAACACTTGAACAACAGGCTTCAACTCTGTCGACATTGTGTTTTTTATTTGGCCACGGTTTTCATAATCATCGATTATATTCCTTTTAAAGTGTCTCCATTTAGTTTTGTTGATTGCTGAGCAGTTTCCCATGAACACACGATTAGATTCAGCTCATATCTTCAAAACTCCAAAAAAATCAAATCGTCGCTTAAACATCCCCAGCAATTAAACCCGGACATTTTAGGGTTAAAAATGAATCTAACACAATCAAAAGATAAGTTGTCTAAGCCTGGCTCTAAATAAGTATCACCACAATATACCCGCTAACCATGATTCACAAGATGAAAAGTTAAAGCTGTTGAAAAACAGTTGAGCCTTTGTCTAGTTTCAGGCTAAAAACATCACAATTAGATTGCAGTTGGTTTTCTCTGAAATTGTGTCAGCGAGTGTGTCACTGGTATGAGCAGCTATACGGCAGTCAGGAGCGGTGCGGAGCTTAGCCGAACCCTGTGTGCCTGTGGCTCTGCGGGGACATGCTTTTAATGCGGGCGCACCGGTTATTACCGCGCAAATCAATGTACTGCATCAGGACAATTTTTGTGTCAATATAACAAGGTTTTGCTTCTTCATAGAGTATGTTTCTTCGCAGCAGTCTTCTCCTGATGGCTTAATGAGATCACCCAATTTCAGCAGTTCATTATGCTTTTTTCCCCCTTTGACTATGTTGTTAAAGGATATTCTAAGGGCTACCGCTGATCCTACTCATCAGACGCGTTATCTAAGCATTTAATGGACAACCACCACGCCAAATCGACAAAAGACTGACATGCAGCACAGAGTACTACTGCCATCGTGTGGCCGTGACTGGAATTTGCAGTTGGTTCATTTATCCTGTTCTCAGTATGGGTGTATAATTTTACTGTAAGTGCTTCCCTTAGTTACGCATTGCTTAAGTTTTACTTCAACGGATCTGGAGGAGGACACGGGCATGAAGAATCCTGTGCTAACACATATCTACTGACCGGACAGAGATCAGTTTAATGATACACATGGGACCCTGTTAGATTGGTGTGTCTCCCAGAGTTACTGAGGTACACTTTACCTTTTTACAGGCAAACGCATGTACAGTATTTGTACGACTCTTCATAAACAGTTGTCATAAAACATTAAAACATTTTTGGGGAAAAAGCTGTGCATCAATTCATGTAGCCATTTGTATCACTGATTTGATGTATTTTACCACATAATAAAATACTTATATTAGCAGTGAATGAATGTAACTGAGACAGTTCAGTTGTGGCATTTGTCTATAGCACATTATCAACTGTTGGATTCTCTATACTCAGCCAATCAGGACTCTGTCCTCAACAGTGTGCAAGTCATCAGCATCTGTGGGGTTATCAGCAGTGGCTCATACTAAACACAGCCAATCAGAACTCTGTATGAATCAGCCCATGGGTTTCTGGCCAAAGCACAGTCCTGGCGAGCTGACCAAACACTGGCTCACCTTCGGCACTGTGGAATGAGGGGCATTCCAGGCAGAAATCTGATACAGAAGGTGACAAAGAACAGGGCAGAAATAAAAGATTAATATTAAAAAGCACTTTTATTCCCATGTTCAGCGTTTATTGGAAATGTATATTGGTTGTATTACTTGATATATTATACAAAGTCTAGTCACATGTTTTCAAGGAAATGGTCCCATGCAAAACTGGACTGAAAAGCCCAATATTGTTTTACATTCAGGTTTTCCAGGTAATGTCACACAGGGAAGCAGAGGACAAAAGGGTCTGATTTCATCTGCATGCAGCATTACACGGCACTGCACTGGCGGTTTTAAATGCATTCCCGTTGCGGTTGCAATGCATGCCCATGCCGATTGTTGGGGGGGGGCAGGTGGGTGGCAGCTCTGTGCACTGAGACATCACCATCCTTCAGACTGCAGAACTGGGAGCTGGCCGAGAAAGGACACTAGTAGCCAGGAGGTTTTTTTTTTTTCTTTCTTAAGTGAAAAAGGAGTACATTATCAGGATTACAAACAAGAAGGCCATTCCAGAGATAAAAATCATAAAAAGCTTAATCATAAAACAGACTTTGTAAAAGCTCATATGAAAGGATTATTTAACCACTCACAGGATGTCGGGATAATCAGGGTGGTAACAAATGACTTTAGATAGAGACACAGTGCACTGGCCACGGGACTGCACAGCAAAGGCAGATGGATGCAGCCGCATGGTGCTGGAGTGACGCCGCTCTCACCGAGGGCCAGAGCTCCATCACACGTCAGCAGCAGAACATGACTCTGCGTTTATCTACAGGAATGCCAATTAAATGACATTCCAGACATTTATAGTGTCTTAAAAGAATAGTGGGCAAGGTTAAGAATCAGTTATGGTAGTTTAGAAATGACTCAGATTTTAAAAGCTGATTTTCGGTATGCATGGTAAAATGCTATGACTTCTACACCTCAGACATAACTGACCAAACCAACTGGGAAACCGACATTGTCCAAACAGCACGCACGCAGTTACCGACATTCCAAATTCAACCACAACAAAGCAATGCAACTATGCACAAAATAATCCACATGCCTACAGCAATCATGTTAATCAGCATCTATTTTAAAGGGAGTTTGTTAACCCATACAATGGGCCCCAGGAGAATGAAAACCCAAAAGGAAGCCCAATAGGATTCTGTGAGAATGACACATGCAGGTCACAGTTCTGATGCATTCACTCACTGCCCATAAACATTTCAGGTTAATTTTTTATTATTTTTCCCCACACAGTATGTAGAACAGAGGAATGTTGCTTTTAATCAGGTGTCCTGAGAGCAGTTAACTGAATCAACTCATCACCCAGAGAGTCAAAATGACTGTCCGCATCATCGGTTTGATATTCCATACAGTTAGCAATAGGACACCATGGGGTCTGCATTCACTTTTTGGAAAATGCACATTTTTTATGATAAATTTACTACAAACACATTAACTATTTGGAAAACCATTTATGTAGTAAAGTTGGCGATCGTTAGGGTGAAGAGGCGGGCTCTCCTTGATGAGACGGGCTTTTTGTTGGCCTGGCCGATGTTCGCGAGCTTGTCCGCCTCGGGCCAGTCTGGCTGGGCTATTCTTCCTTGCTGGACCCCTCTGTGTGGCCCAGCACCTTCTTTCTCTGCCGCAGCATGTGGAAATAGAGCTGAGGGAAAACTGGGGACGAAAGACAGGCTGTTACAGCCAGAGGATCCACCCCGGTGCAGAGTCAGAGCAGCACAGCCCAGACGAAAGCCCTTCCCAAGTTCTTCCCATTCAGAAAAAAATCAGAATAATACTCTCCATGTAGTTCTGTATTGTGTAGCCTGTAGTATTTTTATGTCACGTCTTGCACATTGAGCCAGGAGAAACGCAATTTCGTTCTACTATGCACTCTCGAAATGTATGGTCCGAATAACAAAGTTTACTTTTCACTACAGCCGGAGGATCCACCCCGGCACAGAGCCAGAGCAGCACAGCCCAGTGCATCTTTAGGTAGAGAAACGTCAAATCAGCTGAAAGCCACAGTCTCCGGCGACCTCCGCATTACTCCTACACATGCGGAAATGGATCGGTCCTGCTGCTGTACAATCATTTGTATTAAACTTGGTGTAAATCTGTAGTAAATGGTCTGTGGCCTGCATACATCACACCAACACAAAAGGCTCAGAATTCACCAACTTACTGGGAATGTAGGAGATCATGGTGAGGATGAGGAAGGTGTAGTAGTCAAAGGAGAAGTTGTACTTGTTCGGCAGTGTGACGGAATAGAGGCCGGTCTTCTGCACATAGGGCAGGGCAGCGTAGATGGTCAGCAGCTCCCCTGCCACACCCATGGGGTACAGCACGATGAAGAGGGTGTACCTGGGTGTCGGCACACATAACCAACTCCTCAGTAATAAGGAACACAGCTGCGTGTGTATGCATGCCCCGGTACTCCTGGGTTAGCAGACAGGTATTCAGGACCCATGCTCACTAATGGTGTGCTACAGTATATTCACAGCTCACACTCTGGGGAAAATACTGTGCCTGCATGGCAGAGGTTCAGAGCCAGTCGTCAACCTGAAATCCTTCATGACCCCTCAAAAGAAAAAAAAACATTAGTGGCATGAGGATCTCTTATCCTCTATCAAAGGCTTCAGCATATGCACATACAGCATTTACGTGCTACTGTGGATGTGCTCCGAACAAAGTCCTAGAATTTATAGCTATAACAGCGCTCACAACAGCATGCGGGTCGCCGGGGAGAAGCTGGACTTTGGATGTAACTATTTATTTAATGCTGGCGGCCTGGGCAGTAGCCAGGAGGAAGCCCTCTGCACATAAATGCACAGTCTGTCACAGAAGCCATCCAGGTTTTCTAGTTAAGGAGATGGCCGCGAATTTGGAGCAAAACAGCAGGGACTGAAATACAACAACTTCGTAAAATCTACCGAGTCCAGGGATTTACCCCTTTATGTCATAGATGTGGGAATAATGTCTCATAAAAACACACTACAATATTCCTATGGCCAGAAATATAAAATTCCCACTTGAATATGAAGAAGAAGGGAAACCAGTCTCACCAAATCAAAGTTCCTCTGAACAGTGCAAAACCGACAAATTCATGTCGTGCTCCATGCTAAACTGGAGCTACATTGTAACCACTGGATGGAACCAGTGAGAGTGCATCAGACATGTCCGCTCCAGGAGAGCATGCAGACAGCTCCTATAATGCCCTCAGATAAGGCCGTTTCCCGATGAACGCCACACAGAATAAAAAAAAAAAAAAAAACACAAATTTGCAAAATACTTGGACGCGAATTTGATGGATCAAAAACTTTCACACTGAACGCTGAGAAAAGTTCACATGTTGGGGAAAAAAAAATCTGTCAAACTGACGACAAGCTCTGGCAGCGGCAACGAGGAGATTCTCTCATTTCTTTGGAGTGAATAAGTGAAAATAAAAAGGTGAAGATACTTGAGACGCATAATTCTAAAGAAGCAGACTTTGCTTTTTAAAGCTTTTCAGGCAGTACTTCAGGACAGATAAAATACTCAAAACATGACAGCAACATCATGCATTATCAATATAAATGTTTCCATCTTGTAATTTAAATGTTCATATAAGTAGCAGGATGTGAACTGCTATTGGACAGGGCCACCTGCTGGTGGGGAGGACTGCAAAGGAATGCTCCATGCCCCCGAAACCCCAACTCATCCGGGATGCCAGCCCCAGAAGAAAATCGGTGGTGTTGTGCATCACTACCTGCTAGTGTTTATTGTTCTTCCCATTCAGAAAAAAATCACATGTAGGAACTGAAATCAAACTCCCTCCGAAAAAACACATCACGTCGATGTGGATGTCGGACCAGGTATGGAAGCCTTCATATAAATGCGTTTTGCGTTGTTCATTTCAGAATGACGTTGTTCAGCTTTGCTGTGTGTTAATTTGGGGGGGGGGGGGGTGTAAAGCCCTTAACAGTGAACATCTCACATATGCTAGAATGATGTCAATTCATGCCTAATTAAATGACAGCATCCAGCATTACTGTAGCTGACATATGAGAGAGAAGGCAGTGCTGTAAGGAACAGAGGAGTGAGCAGCTCATCATTCGCCACCCAGGAAGAAGGCCAGCATACACCCCCCCCGGGTCCCAGGCTGCTGAACTCGTAGCTATGGCACCATCACGAGGCCCACGTCAGGTTACACGGGATCACGTCAGGACGTACAGCCCTGCAGAGGATCAGCGAGGCTCCAGAACCCAAGGAAACAGAACCCACAGCATGACCAACCGATGTTTCTGTAAACTGCCGATTCTTGTTAAGGAAACGGCATAAGAAAGTGATAAGGGAGACAACCGCAAGCAAAATGACTGACATTACATAAGCAGACCTATTTTTTTATATATATATATATATATATATATACACACACACACACACACACACACACACACACATACATAAAAAAATAAACACTCTCGCTCATTCAATATGAGCAAC
>JAODKM010000034.1:5161367-5178216 GCA_026780845.1 Petrocephalus sullivani
ATAGATATGTTGGCTCTCGCACTGTATAAGGACAACGGACCGTTCTCAGCCGCTTCAGCTCTGACGCAACCCGGAAATCTATCGGTGTGGATTTTTGCCAATAACCGATAGTTCCGATAGTAATCGGCAAAACCGATACATCGGTCGACCTCTACCAAGGATACTCTTTTTATGCTTCCTCTTGGCAAGATCTTTGGAAAATACGCTGTTGATTTTCAGTGCTATGCCAATGATACACAGTTCTTGATGTAACCAAAAATGTATAGGTTTGTTTATTAGGTATAAATGAGTGGATGTGAAATAATTTTCTGAAAGTCAAAGAACAAAAAACAAAGATGATTATGATGAGTATACCGGTTCATACCGAAAACTGTTATTTATTTATTTTTATGATATGGATTTTCTTATACCATAATACTGGTTTAAACAGCCTGAACAATGTGCAGAACGTGGTGCAGTGGAATCTATTTGGGGGGGGGGGGCATTTTTACTGGTACACCGCTGAACATGCATACAACGGATTACCTGCGTTATGCTGCGTTCATACTGTGAACGCCGAGAGCATCAGCGTTCGCGCTTGCTGCCCTGCACTCAACTCTAGCCAACGCTGGAGACACTCTCTGACGTCATGGAGTGCATGGGGACAAGGCCGCTCAGAATGCGAGGCTTTGAGAACTTTTAATCGCCACACACAAACATATAGCTTATATCTTTGTGCTGACTGCCGATGGGATATTTGTTAAAGCACATGAAATTAAGTTAAGACAAACAGTAATGAATGATTCGCATTTTTTTACAAGTTATAGCGACAAAATTTGTATGCGATTTGCTTTCCTTTCATGAAAACATATATATTTTTGTCTATGCCTCATTTTAATTTGTCCCTCCATGCAAACAGCAACATGTCAAAAATAATCTAATAAAATACTATATCTTTGTATTGAAAGTTCCTTTTTGTATATTGTATGTATATTTGTACCACGTTGAAATGGCATAAAAATGTTAGTCTATATAGGTTTTTTAAACGCATAGATTTATGCCACGGGCATTTTTTACTATGTCTAGAGAGCAAAAAGTGGCATGTGGAGACATATTTTGTCTCACGGTGTATACCCTGATGGCAGTCTCCTCTATTGTGCGTGGGAGCTGTTGGGTCGAAACATAAGTTTACACGCTTGTGTTCTGCGGAACTCTTTTTAGTGGAGCATTTCTACGTTCCCATGCTGCCAAACCATGTCATAGCTCATTGCCATAAAGTTGACTGGGCGTGCCCTCCCATAAAGAATGAATGACTTACGGTCGCTTTGACGCTCTCGCCGCTTGCAGTGTGAATGCAGCATTAACTGAAAACATGCTCTGGAGTACCAGGAATGCATGCAGCTTAAATCCGCATCCTCCACATGCTCAGGTAAAACTGAGAAAACTAGAAGACACTTGAGTAAGACGTCACTTGTAGACGCGTTTGCTAAAGGTACTGCCTACAACAAGAAAAGAAAGCGGTGGACCGAGAACCAACGCCATTACAATCCATATAGCCAAAGACATGGTTCCATTTAGTACTGTTGAGAACGGCGAATTCAGGGCTATGATTGACACTGGATCCCAGCCAAACAGCGATTCCCAACTTGTACCAAGAACACAGAAGGAAGTTACAAGCAGATTTGAATACTGTGTAATGTTACTGGGCTTGAAGCCTTCAAATAATAATATTAATGCAATTGCACACAAAAAATATTTACTATTTATTCCTTTTATAAGACTTGTTCAGTGCAATACAACTTTTGACAAGCACCTCTGGATAGTTTACTAAGCCTCTTTGGATGCTTGAAAATATGTTTTGAAAAACTATAGTTTTTAAGTTGTTTGCAAAATTTGTTCAATAAATAGGTTCTGTATTTTGACTGCAACTGTCATGCAGTGCGATTCCTTCTCTTCATTAGTTCCACCCATACCATGATATAGAATTTTGGTCATACTGCCCAGCTCTAATTATGATAGACCCCTGTGGAATGAGGGAGAAAGTGAAATCAAGGCTGGATAGTTTGAGTCGCTAAACTAAATCACGTAGAAAATCTTTGTGGTATTTGTGGATTTGGATAAAAGCCACATCCAATATGTTACTAAGACTGCTTTCTTCCATGTGTGGGAAGAGTGAGGAAGCAGCATTTAGCCATTATGCACCGGAACGTTTGGATACACTATCAGCAGCAGTCAGAGAAGATGAATCACTTCCCTGTTTTAAAGACCTTTTTATCCTAGCCTGTTAGATGCATTATCTTAATTTCTTTTAGCTGTCCTGCATTTTTAAATTTTCTTACAGCATTTAAATATTTATATCATGCCTTTTTTATTCCTATTTTTTCATTCCTTTTATTGTACACTAATATGCTTTATCTTTTATCACCTATAATTTAGTTTTGTCCTTTATGATAGAATAATTTAAAATTACCTTTTTGCAGTATGTTACCCATATCTGTGGGTGGTGGTTTATTGTGCATAGCTGCTTTTTTCCTCCTTTCTTGACTTATCATATATGCAAAGCTGGGTGGTTCATTCTTGACCCTAATCCAATGTCGTTTTTTAGAGACGTCTCCCTGCTATGTGCCCTGTTATTACAAGATTTGTCAGTCACTCCTTAACAAGTCGTGTCAAAAGTCAAAAATCTGGTTGGAACCCTGATGATATGCTGAATTTTCGCTCCATTTCCAAACTTTTTTGCAAAAGTGTATTTTCTTGTCCTAAGTGCGTGATTTTCCTCACAACCATACATTGTTTGATTCTTCTTCTTGTATTATAGAGCTGAGCATAACACTGAAACTGACCTGGTAATTGTGACTAATGTTATGCTCATGCCAGCTGAATCAGGAGCCACTAGCATACACATCCTCCTTGACTTTAGTATAGCCTTTGATACAGTCAAGTATAAGATTTTAATATACCCACACTGTATGAACAAAACTCCTTGGTTTCTCCAGAACGGTTTTAAATTGGTGTATTATGTACCTTGCTGACAGTACCCATTTGATCATAATGTGCTTATTTAAATCAGTTACTGGTCCAGTCTTGCAAGGTGTTCCACAAAGATCAGTCCTAGGGCCATTATTTTTTAACATTTATATGCACCCGCTTAGATAGCCCACAGCTATGATGAAACCTCAGGATCAATTTTTATTGGTTAACATTGTGCCTGGTCACAGAACCCATACTCAGTTTAATTATAATGCTAATGTGTAAAGGTAGTAGGACTTGACTGGTACATGTATTTGTCTTTTGGCATTTGGCGCATAATTTTTGGTCCAGTATGCACAATGAAACAAATGACATTCATTGACATGGGTAGAACCCAAGTTCACAAGTACATGTTCAACACAGAAGAGGTTGTAATACTGGTTATAATTGGTGATTTGAGAACATTTTTGTATCCTAATAAATTACACCAGCACTGGAGAGAGAGTAGTTGATTAGACCAAGACTGTCTGTTGGTTTTATTGTAGCAAACACAAATGTGTTGCTGGAAACACACCGAGCATCCAAGTATGCGTATGACTGGATCAAGGCAGAAACTGTCTCTTTAAGTTGGCCTTCTTGTGGCATTTAAGGTGCTTTTGCCAGGAAATTCAGACAAAAAAACAACAGCTTTAAGGGTGTTAATCGCCACAGATATGCAACCACTCTATAGTAGAGAACATGGGATTTAGACATGATTTAGTTAATTGTGATTGCTATGACGTTTTGTTTTTTGATTTTTAAATGTATTTTAAGTTTATTTCTGCAATGTGCAAATAAGCATGGTTTTGTTATTGCGACATTTCTTTCTGTTTATAGCTGTTCCTAACTTTTTTGCTGTCTTAAATATATTCAAGGTAAATTATTTTCCCTGCTGTACCAAAATTGTGCCAAACCCAGGTTTGTGCCGAACCAAGAATTGTGTGTGCCGATACACCCCTAGAATATATGGTTAGCAGTAGAGTTTAAGGTTAGCTAGTTAGCAGTGATTAAGATTGACTTTATTGATCTGAGGGAGATCAATTTTGGTCTCATCTGTGCACAGCACCTTTGTCTAGTTATAATTTAAATGACCTTTGTCAAACAGCAAGCACTTGGTTTTGTGTCTTGGGGTCAGGAAAAACTTTCTTCTTGGAACACTTCCAAAGAGCCTATGGTAATGATCTGATGGTGCTTCTTATAACCTAGTAACCCTGGTAAGATACTACTGTACCATGGTTTGAGATCGTTTCACAGTGAGTCTTGTTTTTTTTTTTTTTTTTTTTTTTGGCTTCTCCAATTCCTTACTATTATTGGGTGCAAAATATATATGCATCATCTACCTGTCAAGTTTTCAACTGTTCCATACTCTTAAAATGTTTGAATCCTCAGTGGTGTATTGAATCTCTTGTGAATCTCCTTGTTGCCATTACCAGATTTATTTTGAACTGCTAGTTCTTTACTTTTCTTCGTAGTGTGGGATTTTGCATGTACATTGTACATTAATTACACAATGGTGTTATATAATACTTATCTGGACATAAATTGTTAGTTTCATTCTGTTTAAATTTGATATTATATTTGATTTGATTACTTTATTTCCAAAAGTCTGTAGGGGTGCCATTAACTGTGAAACCTATTTGGAGGAAACTGATTTTGATTAAATGAATACATGATTTTGGTTAGTCCCATTGATTTAGCTAAAGTAGACCAGTTTTCACACTGATGGAGCATATTTTCATGGTATGTTATTGCAGTGATATCAGTAATTTCGATCTTGCAATAAGCATGCTTAACCATACTCATACCCACATATATTTCCATACATCATACCACAAACACATAGCACATTATTTCATATCTGGTTTTATTATATACGTAATGAGGAAATTATGTATAAATAAGTGTCACCATAAATGATAGCCAGTTGCACAGTTCAGCAATGGCTGAAATGCAGTTGGTCCTGGCAGACCATTGACCAGAGCATTCTCATCTTCCCCAGGTGAAAGTGATGACGGAGGGAGATCTTCTGGTCGTTGCCTGTGAGCAGTTTCTGGGCAAGACTGTGTCAGAAATCAAAATTGTGATCCTGCAGACCTTAGAGGGACATTTGCGGTCCATTCTGGGTAAATTCTCCCTTCCTCTGTGGAATGCTTCTTAATAAAATACAGGGAGCCCCACGGGCATAAATTTATGGGGGGATGGGGAGTTGTAAACCCACCCCCAATAATCAGAACCAGTCAATACAACCCCCCCCCCTCAAAAATAATCATGATATGGCTGGAGACCTCAAAAACAATGTTTAACTCAAAGTCCACGGCCTTGGGTAATACCAGGTTACAAACATGATCTGTTCCCCAAGTCTCCCTTTAACTTGAATTTGTAGGTAAGTCAGAATAATAATAATAATACATAATTATTATATAGCGTAATAATAAAAGTAATTACATACTGTACTGTGCCTTGAGCCAACAAACTGCTGGAGTCTTGTAATCTTTTCACAAGCATCACAGAGTAGTGCATGCATTCATTATTATGAACTTTACTATTTAACACAAGGTTTCATGGCAGTATGTTTGTAAGTACGAGTTGTCTGTAAGCTGAATGTTCTTAAGCTGGGGACTGCCTGTATAGATGGAGACCTTGTGTGGTATGCATGAACACCTGGTTTTCTCTCGCACTTCCACAGGCACACTTACAGTGGAGCAGATCTACCAGGACAGGGACCGATTTGCCCAGCTGGTGCGAGAAGTTGCAGCTCCTGATATCGGACGCATGGGCATTGAAATCCTTAGCTTCACCATAAAGGTAGTACTGGACACTGAATATAGCAGGCTTATCAATATTCTGTGTTTATTTTCCGTTTATCACAGTACTATAATTCAGAATTATAAATGCAGTATTTCCATTGATACGCTGTCAAGATATATATATATATATATATATATATATATACACACACACACACACACACACACACACACACACACACACATACATAAAAAAATAAACACTGTCGCTCATTCAATATGAGCAACTTTTCCATCCTCACTCCATACGGACTTTATTCTGTACAGAAACTTGGATCCCAACAGCAACCAAGTAGCTCGCCATCTGCTGCGCAGGCGTTGCAGGAGGAAGTGGAGAGAGGACGCGGAGAGAGGACGCGGAGAGAGGACGCAGGGCTGGCATTCTGTGCAGGCCCCGCCACCGCACATAGTACTGCCAGATGTTCAGTCTTTAGACAAGAAAACAGACAAACCTGTGGCAAGGGTCACAACTCGGCGATATTAGGAACTGCTGCATTCCCACTTTCATGAGACATGGCTGGATACAGCGGTACCAGATGCAGGCAGAACTCCGCCGGGATTCAGTCCATTGCCAGGACAGAACACAAGGGTAGAGCTGGTGGAGTATGCTTTAAGGTGAAGACTCATTGGGGGACAGATGTTACAGCTGCTCCTGGCACACTGAACTGGTAACTACAGTACCAGTCAAAAGTCCGGACATGCCAAGTCACCTACAAAGGTGAGTGATAGAGTATCACATCACATGACCTGGCCACCTGACCTAAACATGGTAAAAATGGTTTTGGAGGAATCTGACTGCAGACTGAAGGAAAAGCAGCCAATGAGTGCTTAGCATATATGTGGGACCTCCTTCAGGTCAGCTGTAAAAGCATCTCAGGAGGCCATGAAGCTGGCATAGAGGAGACGGCAGGGTGAGCCAGTCCCTGGAACAATAGGGGTTAAGGGCCCTGCTCGCTCTGCTAACCATGGGATATGTACCGGCAACCTTCCGAACCCCAACCCACAGAGCTGCCCACCCCACCCCTCCCCAATTTATTTGTTTTTTTTGTTTAGTACTTTTTATGTCAGCGAATAATACCATCCATATTATTTTATAGTTTAAATGTTTTCATAATTATTCTAAAAATGTAGAAAATACTAAAAATAAACCGGTGGGTGGGTGTATCCAAACATGTGACTTGTAATGCATAAACCTGCCTTGAGAATCCAGCTCAGTCAGTCTCATAGCAGTCTACATTCTCAGGCAGATAAATCTTATACACTGGACAAACCACACAAGGCTGCGAAACTAGAGAATTCACATCCACAGACTGCCTTCCCTGTTGTGGGGAATTTCAACAGAACAAACACAAAAATTTGGCCCAGAGACGAAAATAAAGCCCCCCGTCCATGGTAATCCAACATTGTTATTAACTAGTTAAAGAGTTACAAGCACCTCACCCACCAAGCCTTTGGTAAGGCGGACCACACCTACATTCTGCTGCTTAAACGGGAGAAACCCGCTAGCAGGGCAGTTTAGCAATGAAATGTAGGATTGCTGAGAATCAGACTGGCATGTATTCCAGGACGCAGCCAATGGGGCACCAAGAAATATACAGCATGGACAACGGTCTGTAACTCCAGAGACCCAGAAGCGTATAGGGAAGTCAAATATGACCTTCAGCAGTCCAACAAGGTGGCAAAAATGGAATACAGGAAGAAGGTAGAGTTCAATTACCATGACTGCGTGGAAGAGCGTACAGTCAATAACGGATTAGGAAAAAAGGGAAATGCATGCCTCACTGCCTTAAACACCTTTCCATTGCTGCTCTGAGGAACAGCCGAGAAGCTGCCCAAGACTCAGGGCAGTTCCACACGCATCCAGACAGAGTCTGAGGCGACCAAGAGAGTCTGAACAAATAAAAGCACCAGGCCAACGGCATCGTCCAGCTAGCAAGGGTCTTCGTTGAGCAGTTTCAATCTCTCCCTAAGCTGGTCCACGATGCCCGCTTGTCACAAGACCACCCTTATGCCTGCGTCCATAGCCCTAGCCCATAGCCCTAGCCCAAGCCGATATCCCTAGCCCATAGCCATAGCCCATAGCCATAGCCCATAGCCCTAGCTGAAACGACTACCGTCCTGCGACACTGACATCTGCAGACACCAAGTGTGATTTAAATAAGTGTTCAAGGTACATCCGTTGTTGGTTTCCACACGGCTCCAACACACTTGGTGCTCCTACAGACCACAGCTCAGCATTCGACAGGGCTGAGCGATGGTGCTTGTAGCTGGATATCAAACTTTTACAAATATACCTCAGCTGGTTAGAGCTGGCACCTGCAGCACCTCATCTACAAGACTGCTGAGCACCGGCACACCATAGGGGTATGTTCTCAGCCCGCTCTTGCACTCCATGGCCACACACGACTACTGCCAAGCATAGATGTTAAATTTGCTGACAACAAACTGGTGCATTATCACAGCAGAGCTAGGAAAACAATCTCTGCATCCAGAACCCTGAGGTCACCTGGGAAAAGTTTACTCAGCGTTCCCAGGATCAACCTTTATAAAGCACTTTGAATAGTCTTGCGTCTGACTTGGAGTGGAAAGGGTCAGGTTTCAGGTTCCTCAGCATAGGCTTTAGAGTCAGGTTTCAGGTTCCTCAGTATAGGCTTTAGAGTCAGGTTTCAGGTTCCTCAGTATAGGCTTTAGTCAGGTTTCAGGTTCCTCAGTATAGGCTTTAGAGTCAGGTTTCAGGTTCCTCAGTATAGGCTTTAGAGTCAGGTTTCAGGTTCCTCAGTATAGGCTTTAGTCAGGTTTCAGGTTCCTCAGTATAGGCTTTAGAGTCAGGTTTCAGGTTCCTCAGTATAGGCTTTAGAGTCAGGTTTCAGGTTCCTCAGTACACACATCATCGATGACCTGTCTCAGGCCTACCACTCCAATGTGGTAGGCAAATCCACACTCCAGAAGCTTTTTTTTTGTTTTTGTTTAATTAGAACTATGAGATGCCTCCTCATACCCTTGGCATTTTCTGCAAATGCATCATGGAGAGTGTCCTCACAGTCTGGAACGGCAGCTGCCCCATCCCAAACTGTAAGGTCCCGCAGAGGACTGCACAGCAAATTACAGGCTGCAAGCTCCCAGCTCTGCAGGACATCTAGCGCACACACTGCATGAGAAAAGCCCTGAAAATCACCACGGACTGTTCCCGCCCACCACACAGGAAGTTCTACAATCTTCCATCTAGTCGGTGCCACCACAGAATTGGGTCACGGACTAAAAGGCTTAAAAACACAGGACAGAACACTGCACGGGCCATCAGACGCTTAAAAACACAGGACAGAACACAGCACGGGCCATCAGACGCTTAAAAACACAGGACAGAACACAGCACGGGCCATCAGATGCTTAAAAACACAGGATAGAACACTGCACAGGCCATCAGACTGATATATTCCATGTAGCTAGGTTACAATAACTACTGCTGCTGAAATATGAGTAATTTAATTCTATTTATTGGTCTTGCACTGTATATATTACATCTGCTGTACATTGAACATCTGTTGTCATGGATTCACTGAGTTTGAAACTCGATTGTTGATTGTTGGGGTTGGGGGCACTTTAGACATTTCATACTTTCATGATTTTTAATTAAAAATTGTGTGTCTATATTTGTGTTATGTTTACAGAAGCCTTGTCATAAGCATTGCAGTGCCTGGCTGAATCTGTTCATAATGCACATGACACAAAGGATGTCGGGAGCAGGGCCTGCGGCGGCCTCACCTGGCCCACTTTATGAGACGGGGCAGGTGGTCGAGGAGGCTGAAGGTGTAGAAGGAGTAGCGGATGATCTCCGTCACGGTCCAGGCCACGACAAACAGCAGCACACTGTCCTCATTCTGAACCTGGCAGAAGGGAGCAGCAGGAGAGGGAACTGAAGCAGTGAGTCGGGAAGCCCGGACCAGCTTCCCGACTCACTGCATGCACTGCAGGCAGCCAGCGCTACACCCCACACGCCACACATCTGTGACTGATGCAAAAATCAAAGCAGCGCGGTCACTGCAGCAGGAAACGTTAACGGGAAGACAGCGAGTCAGGCGGTCAGTCAGGCCACACCCACGAACGTGTTATTCAGCGCACGTCCTCAGACACCCGTGGGAAAGCGACTTACAGATGGAAGACGTCGGCAAATTGTTCTCCATCTGGGATGAATGAACAAAACCTCAGTCGTCACAAACTGCATTTTTCAGACACACAGCTCTCTCTCCCAGCACACTGGCGACTTCAGGTGGTGGGGGAGGCTGATGCCGACTCTCGTGACCTCTAAGAAGACCGGGATCGCTCGGACGGCGTGCAGGACGTACCTCCCTCACACTGTGTGTCACCGCCCAGGTGAGGAACACTCGCGACATCACCTGGAAGCCCGTCAGGACCACCGAGGAGGGAACAATTCCTGTGTGTGGGGATAGTGCAGATGGGAGGAGGCAGAAGGCAGAACAGGGTCAAGTGCTCATTAGATACCGGCGTAAATGCTGACGGGCATGGATGTACATTTCTCACCTTTATTAGGCTGACACCATGGCAATTAATGCAAAAAGGAAATATGAACAAGAGTGTACTGGCTATGACAGGAATGCCTTATTCTGTTACATTTAATTGCAATATCAGACCTCATGTCCTAAAAGACTAATAATAATAATGAATAAAATCAGGAGTGTGCCATCATACAAAGCCCAGGTCACAAGACAGAAGGACGGGACATACTTATCATTTACAATAAACACTGGTCTCTGGTTTCCTTCATGTTGTAATTATTATGCTGAGTCAAACTCATTTTACGGAGAACAGAATAAAAACAGAATTTAACCGGGTTAATGGTTATAGTGATCTATATTTAATCCATTTCCTGCTCTCAAAAGTTATATTTCACAACTTACAAGCTGCTACACTTAAGGGTGAGATTATTAGTACTGAAAGAGATAAAATCGTTGTTGTATAATAAAAATAACGAGTGGAAGAAAATGGAGCAGCGAGCTGCTTTTCCAGCCAGCTGAGCTACATCCTGCTCAGCAGTTTCCAGTGCTGGGACCAGTGCGTGGCTGGGAGCTCAGCACCAGTTACGCAATCTCTGGTTCCCTTTGGGTTAACGCATCCACTTTCAAACTGTCAATCCTCCTGCCAATATCCCTGCCTGCCTGGCTTGCTGATTACATCTGACATGATGGGCAGGAGGCGGGGACCTCAGTGAGCCCGCGGGTTCTGAAGGATCCGCCCTTTCTTGGATTGTGAAATACGGACTATGGAGACATCAGCCCTATCACACTATGATCGTAAGTGTCAGAGCCACATTGCTAGGCCAAGCCTGAATGTCACATTAGCTGGCTAGGACAGGCTCTCTTTTAGAACACAGGGAAGACTTACCCACAGCACAATGCAATATCTGGTGGGGGAAAGCCAAAATACTTATGTTAGAAAGTTTTTAAAGTGTAACATTGCACAGTCCTCACCATGTATAAAAGGTTAACAGCGTAAGTAAACGGCAAAAACACATTTAGACTGAATCCAAAGGATAACATCAGCTGCCATATTCTACTCCCATTTCCTTACAGCACCATATGGGTTGTCTTTAAAGATGACCAGTTCATTCCCAAGGCAGCTAAATGCACTGATGGAAACAGCGAATGGCATGTTCATTAGTAACCGTCACGCAGAAGCTGCCGCGCAGCAGTGCTAGCTGAGCAGGGGAGCACCCATATTAGCAGCCGGGTCACATGGCTAGGGACATCCACACCGAAAGCCAGCAGGTGCTCAGATACCAGAAGCCACCTCTGACCCTACTAGGGCCAAAGTCTCACCAGCGCCCCCTTACACTCACCTCCAGCACTGCACCAGTTTGAAAGAACTTCAGCGGCTTCTCTATGGAGTAGTAAAGGCCATGGTAGCTGCCTTTGGCCAAATACGCCCGCACCAGACCCACTGCGATGACGAGCCACCTGAAACGGAGAATCCAGGATCAGAATCACCTGCAGCTCTTACTCATAAACACCACTTTCAGGGTGTATGTGTGTATATACACACACACACATACACACATTCAGTGCTAATGTATATGCAAGGCTGTAGAATTTTAATCAGTGATGTGTAATCTTTGTATTAAACAGGGGAAGTGTGAACACTAGATCTGATTAGAATAAAACGGAGCATAGCAAGAAATATAACCTGATTTAAAATTATCACTTATAATCCTTTACATACAGAAAGATCTAGAAACCTAATGTACTATATTTTGTAGTTGTCAGGAAAAAAAGTCACGCTTTAAGTTCATCCCGGCATGAATTGGTGTGCAGTAGCATGAGAGCGACAGCCGATCGGCGGAGCGCCCCGGTGTGCGAGTCCCGCTCCCGGCGTCTGCCGCGCAGACAGCTTAGTGCGGCGGCCGAAGCGGCCCGGCTGCGCCGCCGGCGTGTGGAAGGGACCCGGAGCGGAGATAGAGCGGGACGCGGCCTTCCCGGAGCGGGAGTGCGGCTGCAGGAGCATGCGGCGGCGGCGGCCCGGGGGAGGCGAGCGCGGCGTCCGCACGCACATGCACGGCTACGCGGGCGATGCGAAGCCGCCGGACGGGCGCAGCGCAGCCCGCTCCCCGCCGCCACCCCCAGCTACATACCCAGCCGTCATCACCACGTTGTAAATGACCAGGTAGACGGTGGCCAGCGCCCCGGGCCCCTTCCTGCGCCGCGCACCCGCGTCGTTGTGCGCCGCTTTGCCGCTTCCCAGGGAGTGTGCCGCCATGACTGAGGCCGCCGGCTGCCGCTCCCCTCCCGGACTCTCCGCCGGCCTCCGAGAGGGCGAACAGCGACATCTGCAGAGATCGGCGGCCACACCTCTGACGGGAGAGGGCGGGAGGCGGGAGGCGGGGCGCCGGGGGGTCACAAAGCTGCGGGCCGAACCCGAACCCGGGCTCGGGAAATATACCCGGTGATCGGTCCGGCAAAGCAGAGGAACTTACTGACCCATGCACGATAATACCGAGAATATCACGGCACGGTGATATACGGCATACCGAACACATCTGGGGGAACGTACGCAGAAGTGTCCCGGTAATTCTGAAATTAGATAGACGCATATATCATTTATTGTCATTGGATATTAATATACAACGAAATTCACTTTAAACAAACCGTTAAGCTTAGCAGCTTAAAATGTCAAGAATATCAAAGAAAAAAAGGCCATGCAAGTAAAAACAGCTTGGTACATGCGAATTGCAACACATCTAAAGTGCATGAGAGACTATGAGTACAAATCACGCACATCACAGTGCAACAACGTGTCAGATGTTAGAAACCAGTAATAAATCACTCAGTACATTTTAACACATTTATTGCTACGGAAATACTAAATCTGACTTCAGTTCGCAGCAACAAGTAACACACAGCAAATGCAAAGTTAGTGAACTACGATTCTGACTGCCAACGAACGCCTTGGGATTCTGCAGTTCCGCGCCACTCCTGCAGATGGCAGTCTCGCAGCCGCAGTGAGTGTTAAAGGACCCGAAAGGTGTCCGAAATTATGCCCTTTTCAATAACATTAATGTCGTTTTAAATAAATATTAATTAGTATGGGGAAAAGGCAGTCACACTATATACCGTCATACTTAACAAGGGGCCTGACATTGTATTTGCCTGTTAAAATACATTTCAGGCACTTTAGTGGCATACTAGATTTACGGAAGAGCAACTGGTGAAACTGGACAGAGTTGGATGGATGAGGAAGGATATTTTTAAATACCGAACCTTTTTTTGCATTATTTTAGACGTGACACTGTTTCCTTCGTAAAGGGTTTCAATATGCCGTTGTTCGCCCAAAATCCGTTCGACCAAGATGTGGGTAAGTGAGACAGCACAGCGCTGTTTACGTGCTGCCCCAGATATGCATAGGAAGTGGCTAAGGCTAGCTAGCGCCGTAGCGAAGCTTCCCTTCCCATAGCTAGCTGCCTGTTTGTCCCGGTCTGCGGCTGGCGTCACTCTAACGTTTCATCTCGCTTCCTTTAAAAACCAGAAGGAGAGAATAGATTGCGATCTGTGAAGGAATACGTGGGCAGATAAACGAGTGACTTTTTGTGTATTTACCACTGTACGTGCAGTTATAGTTAACGTACAGCTAGCTTAGTAGTAATCTGTGAAGAATTCTGCTCTGTCATCGTTGTACTAACCCACCCATTTGTAGTCATATAACTAGTTAGGTGACCTAATGTGCAGTATCTGACTAAAACTCCAAAGGGTAAAACTAACTACGTTAATACCAGTTAAAGAATTAACCGGTGGAAAGCAGACAAGCAAACGCATGGACTGCCTAGGACGAGTGTGTTATTGAATTGGTCATTTTCATTTCGTATTGTTTTTTAGTTTCTCGAATATATTTAGGAAATTTATTTGTTTGACTCGTGGTTTAAAATGGTATTTTTTAATGTTTCTTTAATCAGTTAGAAATTAAATTACACAATAATTCAATAATACGGGAGTATTTGGTATTTGAACCATTTCAAGCTGCTGAGTTTAACAGTTTGTTTAAACTGAATTTCGTGATAATACAGGATTTAAGTGAAATTAAATAGGATCATCGTGATTACGGATAAACACTTACATTTGAAATAATACAAATACAGGTGTCTATATGACAACACTTGTATATTGAAATTGATAATTTCTACTTTGACCATAAGTATAACTAAAGTTTAATAATAAGGGCTCCATTATATTGCCTTAATTTATTCGGTAACATTCCTGAATAAGATGGGAGTATGTAAGAACTGTTATTGTAAATAATTCCTATGTGTGATTCCCTAGTGGACTGTATATTGAATGACTTTTCACATAGAATTCAAAGAATAAGATTGAATCTTCTCTAAATGTAGCTAATAGAGATATCGTTCTGCATTAATGGTTGTGGTTATTTTTTAAGATGTTAACACATAAACATTTAAATTTAAAAAAATCACCTATGAACTATCAAAGTGTACACTAAGTAGCCAGTTCATTCGTATGGCTAAGACATGTCATCGAAGTGATTTTGAAAATGGTATGAACATCTCTGAGCACTCTATTCATGATGACATACTGGAGTAGAAGCATGTTCTATCTAATAGTAGATAGGTGTACCTGATAATGTGGTCACGGAGAATATATATGAAGAAAATAAAGATGACAATTATATGCACATACACTCACTGGCCACTTTATTAGGTACGCCTTGCTAGTGCTGGGTTGGACCCCCTTTGCCTTAGTTCTTAGTAGCATAGATTCAGCATGGTGCGTGAAACATTCCTCAGAGACTATGGTCCATATTAACATGATAGCATCATGCAGTTACTGCATATTTGTCTGCTGCACCTTCATGATGCAAATATCCCGTTCCACCACTATCTATGGTTGCTTTATTTGATTTAGATATGGTGACTATGGAGGCCATTTGAGTACAGTGAACTCATTGTCATGTTAAAGAAACCAGTCTGAGATGATATGAGCTTTGTGACATGGCACGTTACCCTACTGGAAATAGCAATTGGTTACACTGTGGTCAGGAAGAGATGGATATGGTCAGCAGCGATACTCGGGTAGCCTGTGGCATTTAAATTATGCTCATTTGGTACCAAGGGGCCATAAGTGTGCCAAGAAAATCTTGCCAACATCATTACACCACCAACAGCAGCCTGAATTGTTGATACCCATGTTTTCATGTTGTTTAAGCAAATTTTGACCCTACCATCTGTATGTTACAGCAGAAGTCGAAACTTATTTTGTCAAGCAATGTTTCTTTCCCTATCCTGTTCCTATTTTCCTTTGTCCAATTTTGGTGAGTCCGTGCCCACTGTAGCCTCAGTTTGCTGTTTTTAGCTGACAGGAGTAGCCCCTGGTCTTCTGCTTCAAGGTTTCAATGTGTCTTGTATTCAGAGATGCTCTTCTGCATAACTTGGTTGTGACAAGTGATTATTTGAGTTTCTGTTGAGTTCCTTTTAATTAGCTTGAACCAGTCTGGCCATTCTTCTCTGATCTCTGCCATGAACAAGGCATTTTTGCCCAGAGAAACACTGCTCACTGGATGTTTTACTTTTTCAGCCCATTCTCTGTAAGCTCTACAGATGGTTGTGCATGAAAATCCCAGTAGATCAGCAATTTCTGAAATACTCATACCAGCCCATCTGGCACCAACAGCATATTCAAAGTCGCTTAAATCACCTTTCTTTCCCATTCTGGTGTTTGATACTAATATTAACTGAAGCTCCTGCCCTGTATCTGCGTGATGGTATACATGTGTAGGGCTACAATTATTCATCGAGGAATTCGAATAATTCGATTACAGAAAATCCTTGATGTAAATTCTTTACTTTGATGCTTCATTTAATCCACATGGCTATGCACTGCTCAGTGATCACCGTGTTTCACATGGAGGATTATTACTGTTGCACAGTGTGCTTACGCTGCATTACATGTAGCAGAGCGGTAGAAACAGAAAAGAAAGAAACAGGAGTGTAAGGAACAGAGTGGCACAGCTGTACAGATCAGGCAGCAACAAGGCTGTACAGATTTGGCAGTGACAGAAACACTTCTGTCTAAAAAAAATGGCGGAGAAATTTTCAGCAAACTTCCGAGTCACGGAGACGGTGAATAGTTCCAAACATTGACATTCATGACATAGAATCACCGTCATTTCCATTCCTAATTACCAAGCACTTTAAGCGGTATGTTGATAAAATAACATTTAAAAAAACATTTAAACATTTAACATTCAATTTGGCTGTCATTAATATACTAAATACTATTTTGTTTTTATATTGGCGCAGCATTAGCTGCCAATGGTTATCGTAAGTAATAGTTATGACGGAAGGTAGCTTAGCAGCTGTCGAGGCTAACTTCCCCATTTCACTGGTGATTTTGTCTTCTGACGCTTGGTAATGTTACATATTAACTTGTGCTGGTTATGAACTGCTTCATAATTACAGTTAGCTGCACTGCTACCATTAAGTGTGGCTCATTACAACTATTTTGTGGTAATTTATTTGCCAGAAAATACCCTGTTTC
>JAODKM010000034.1:5210426-5224041 GCA_026780845.1 Petrocephalus sullivani
TTCATCTGAGTTTCACAGTTCAAATGAAATAGTGCTGTTATTTTTGTGGAAGATGATATCTAAAAGGGTAATGCAAAATTGCATGAGTAATATCATATTTTCATTTATTACTGTATATTCAAATAAGAATATGTTTTATGGAAAATAGATGTGTAAGAACAAATTTAGCTCCGTTTAAAAGTTTTCTAAAATAAAATGGTAAATCAAAAATGCTATGCTCTCTTTCTTAATGCTGGTTATCTGCCCTTTAACTAGTATAGGTAAGCATTTCTTTTACTGTCATATCAATATTACCTTTTTCTTTTCAGTGTGCCATTGAGGTGTTCACCGTAGAGCTGCCTATCATATTTAAATTGCTTATTTCCCAGGACATGTGTATTCTCAGTGTAGCGATACCCATATGAAATGCATTACATTTATAAACAAACATGTAAGTTTATATGAATGACTTGGCGAGGGTGGGGGGTCAGGTAGTGGTGGAGTTGTGTGACTTCCCTCCCACCATTAGCCTAAATTGCCCATGGTGTGTAAGTGGGAGTGCATGCCCTGCAGTGGGTGGCCATCCTGACCATGGTGTATCTTCCTTGTGCCAAGTGTTGCCTGGGAAAAGCTCCTTAAATTCAGTAAACCATCAGATAAAATATGAATCATTATTTCATTTTTATTCATATGTTCTTCTATGAGCTCACAGTAGTACTAATAAATCTGCACTAATGAATGGATTACTCAATTCTTTGCTAGTTAGCAGCTCCTAAGCAGTTGAATGATGCGCCTGTGGCTTCAAACGGTCATCTCTGGTCTAAGGTTAGTATAAACCAGAGCTGCATTCATTATTTAAGAAAAAACCAGGACGATTTGTCAAAGGCGATGCATGAAGGAAAATGATCTAAATGCAAAGCTGCCATCTTGCTCACAAGTTTTTCAGCGTTGCAAGAATAAATCCATCAGGGCAAAATCAGCGTTTTCACTCTGATTGTAAGATATATGGGTGGCCTGAAAATTAAAAATAAAAACACGGGGCAGCTTTCGTGCAGCTGTTATAGCATTAGCTGACAGTATGAAGAACACAGTGATATCAGAAATTCCCTCAAGACCATGAGAACAAAATCTAATGTGGAGTGTTTGTGAAATTGTAAAATATTGCTGTTTAATGGCATATGATAAATTCGTATATTCAAATATATTACAACGTACAATTCAACATATGATTATATTATTAAATAGTTGCCCACTGCTGTGTCACATGGGTTAAATGCAGAGGACACATTTTGTTGTGGTGTGCTGTGCGAACAATGACAATTAATCATCTTCATACATAATGCTAAGTAAAGATTAATAAGGCCCTTAGCCTTATCAATTATGCATACACGCGTTGTAATCTACAAATGTCTTATTTTGGTATTTTTATTCTTTTAATTAACTTCATAGACAGCGCCCACTGTCCCTAATTCCACAGCTCCGCGAAAATCACCCGGTCGCATCGTTTCGTAACGCCGCGATGTGCGCATGCGCGCGGCGCTGACAACCTGGCCGCCGAACGGAGCCGAGCGATGCCGAGTGCGGTCGAAGCGCTTCACGGTCTGCACTGGGTGTCGAGCGCGCTGCTCTTCGGCCCGAGACGCAGTTCCCGTAGCGCGGCCCGGGCAGCGGACGTACAGGCGGAGCCTGAGTGTGGATGCGGCTTCATTCGGCCACCGCCATGCTGGCCAGCGGCGCGTTTCCCGGGACAGAGCTGCGGCTGGCGGCCGCTGCCTAGCTCACGCTCAGCCCGCTTTGTTCCGCGGCGGCCGCCCGGCGGGCCCGCCGCCGCCATGGGGATCCTCCTCACCAAGCTGTGGCGGCTTTTTAACCACCAAGGTGGGTGCGCCGTCAGCCTCGCGTCGCCCGGTGTAGGCGGCACCGCCGACGGGCTCGGCCTTCCGCTTAGTGCCGCTCTCCGGCCGGCCTTCGTCGTCAGGACGGGGGAGCGAGCCGGTCGGATGTAGCATGTGCGGCTAGCTGGCTAGCCGCGGAGTTATAGTCGGACAGACAGGCTGGGAGCGGGCGAGCCGGGGCCGGTGACCCCGAGCGGCCGGCCGCGTCCCCCTTAGCCGCCAGCTGACTCTGCCTTATTGCAGGTTAATATTCAGACTAACGTGCGGGGGAATTGGCGCAGGATGCGCGGCCTTGGAGTGCCTGGTGTCCGGGGCCGTGCATGGCGGCAGGCGTGCATAACATGCAAATGTTTAGTTTGTCTTAATGATAACTGAAGCAAAAGCACCAAGCAGGACTGCTCTTTGGGTCTGCTTCGGGGTGCTGCGAGGTTCGTGGTGTTATTCTGGGCTGGATGCAGGTACCTAATCCGCTCCCATCCATTATGAATGATGCTGTTTCCATGAGCGAATTGCCGCTGTTCCCAGCCGTTCTCTGGCCCTGATGGCTGGTCTTCTTACCATGGCTCATGTTTCCCAAGTTATCAGGCCTGAATATGGTTGGACTTGGCATCTTTCCTCAGCGTCTCTGACCCAGATCAGTACCCTATGACACCTTTCTGTCCTGTAGTTATCTGGGAGCGGGATGCACAATACATTTACATTTTATTAGTGGTCAATGCACTTGTCATTCCTTTGTTTATAGTTATTTTTTGCACCAGTGAAGCCTGAGTAAGAGTATGTGGTCTCTGATGGCCTGGCCATCTCATCCAGGGTGAGCCACTGCCTTGTGCCATCTTCTCTCTGGGATTGGCGACAGGCACTACTGTCACTCTAACCAGCATACATGGTTAGAAATTGGATGAATGGCTGTTTTGTACCCGCTCACTGCATTTTACATGATTTGCAAGACGCTCATGTTACTGAAGGTAGTCTCCTGTCAGCCATGGTAAATGGATAGCAGACCTGGTGAGGTGGAAGAGCACTTGCGTGATTCCTAATTCTTGGCACCTGGGCCCCCTGTTCTTTTGGGATCATGCGTCCTGAGGCTTTCCTAAATGGGGTGACACCTAGTACCGTGTGAGCAAGTGTAATCCCCGACAAAACTCCGGAACAGGGTAGGAACACTCCTAAATCAGAACAATGGCCTCAGCAGTCAGATGCGTCCCATTATGCACCGATTGTAAGTATTCAGTGGTCACAGAAAGAACTGGTGTTACGCTGGCTGTGCCTTCCTCTGTGCATGTAAATTTGTGGCTTTTCTAGCAGCCACCAATCCAGTGACAACCCAGTAGTCTTTGAGAGTACTATGCTACTTATCAGATCAGTGTAACTGAGAGTTAAAGCTTAGCACCACTTGTTGAACATTTTGTTTATTTAAATAACAATACATATACTCTAGAATAAAATTGGTCTAATATATGTTTTTTCTAGCTGTTCTCTATTCTTCTAGGTCATGTGATCAGCACATTATCCATTTTTTTCTCACACCGTATAGACAGGAACCAGCAGCATGTGCAAATGCAGATGTGGAACTGCACGACTCAGCAGCCCTGTGTGCAACGTGACCTACTACAGCTTCCTGATAACAAAGATGCAGATAGAGATCTCAGGCACTAGTGCGAGCTGCCTGTGCACTTTATGACACATTTGGGTTGTAGTCTTTCAGGCCTGTCTGTGGCACAGATGTTGAAAGTGGAAAGGAGCATAAACTTGTGAGCGCTTTTAGCTTTTGACCCCCCCGTGTGGTATTATCAGAGTGCAGGCAGCTGTGTGTGCATCTTACCGTTTCACAGGAACGGCTGTATAAAACAAGGGTGAAAGTGGCTGTGAGGTTCTCACACTCAGTGGCGAGTAGTGGGTTCGAATCTTGCCTCCCTTTTTAAATGGAGCTTGATGCTATCCCTAGGGTATACCCAGCACTTTTCCCTTGCACGTTCTGGGATAGGCTTCTGGCAGACTGTGATTCTGGATAAGTGGTTATGTAAAATTAATGTTTACCTGTTAATCATTAACTCACTCCTTCACTACTACCTCCCCTGAATATCTTGGCAGGGATGGGTACTGCATCCACACTGGGGCACTCACCATTCTTAAATCCATTTCACAGCCATCCTCTTCTGCATAAAGTGGCCCATCAGGTATGGTACCGGGCCCCTGCAGTAGGCACATTGGCTCAGGCTTACATTACTACCATGACCTTTTCAATAAAGAAAAAAAGCAGAGCACTTGTTCTTGGTTGCTTATGTTTCTATGACCATTTGTTCATACAGCTTTTGTTCCTGGCTGCAGTTGTATCTGGGTAGCAGCTAACCGCAGTGCAGTCACATGACCCGCTGTGCTCGTGTGTTTGAGTGTGAATGCACATGGCTCAGTCATGTGCCATAAAGCAGGTGTGTCTCTTTGTGGACCCGCACCATTTCTCCTTGGCAGATGCTGCCTGCAGGGTTGCCTTGGTGCTGGAGGCAGAGGGGTTGGGCAGGTTCTGTGGAATGCAGCTTCCTTCTGGTCCAAAAGCCAGAAAGTAGCTTTTTCATAGTGGCACATTTGCGTTGGCTTCTCCCTCTAGGTCCGCCGTTTTGTGTGAACTGGTGCCTAAGTGAATGCATCTGTGTCCTGCAATGGGCTGCTGACCTGTCCACTGTGTCCGCAACCTTAGGCTGCTTTTCCTCGTTTTTTTGTGGACTTCTATAAGCCTGTTTCGATTAGTGATTCCTGAAGAGAGACATTTCACCATTTATCTCCCTCATCAAATAAAATTAAACCGAATGAACTGCATATCTCGTTTTCGTCTTTTCGTATTTTATGAGTGAGTGAGGCATGGCAGTTTGTGCAAACATTTTGTGCCGACACACACATTTTACTTACAGTGTACATGTTGCCTTTTATATGTTTTTAATTTTTAAAATGAATGCTCACATTAATTTTAACAGTTTCATGTCTTTTCAGAGCACAAAGTCATCATTGTGGGTCTGGACAATGCTGGGAAGACCACTATATTGTACCAGTTGTGAGTATTCGGAAGCCTTTGGCGGGGCTGGATGTCCCCCGGGTCCCAGTCCCCCTGGGTGGGCTCCGCCGCGTCCACTTTCCCTCCATCACACGACAGAAAGCATATCCGCGACCAGCCTACCACGTTTACGTTCACTCTTTTCATGCAGTGATGCTTCATATGTTAAAACTGCGTTTGAAATATAATGTACCAGCGAAGTAAAAAGCTGTATTTGACAGTTCAGTGATGGCGGTTTCCCCAGTGGTACAGTGAAGTCAGACCCTCGCCCTGCTCATGCAGCACTGTGCTGAACATTGTACTAATTATAAAGCTGTGTGAAATCCAGATGCACGCTTTACCTCCCGCCTCTGGGAAATACTGCTTTTGTCTGACAGCTTTTCCATTGCGTCTCGGTGTATGTTATAATTATAACTGGTAGCATTGCAAGTTGTTTTGTAAGCACCAAGGTGACAGCAGTGGAGCTAGGAGTCTGTAAAGAAGCAGAGGACGTGGAATTGCCATGCTGTATGCCGTACCATGCTTGAGCCCTAGGGGCGCACGGTCGCACTTTGCTTCAGGTTTACTCCTGGCTGTTGGAAATTGCAAATGAAGGTCGCAAATGAATGCTGTGTTTTTAGTTGATTTTGTTCTCTTTCTGTAAAGTAATGATGCTAATATGTGAACTTTTGACTTTTTTTCTTTTTCTTTCGTGGAGTGCAGTTCCATGAATGAAGTGGTCCACACCTCGCCCACAATAGGCAGCAACGTGGAGGAGATCATGGTGAACAGCACACACTTCCTGATGTGGGACATCGGCGGGCAGGAGTCGCTGCGCTCCTCCTGGAACACCTACTACACCAACACCGAGGTGCCTCTGCACACTTCTGCCTTTTTACTCATCTAGTATCTATCTTTTATATTGTATGACTGCCACTGGACTTCTCTTCAAGTATGTGTAACTAATGAATGTCACATGAATTATTACTTATCAGTGTATTTATAAGAATTTTAAATATATATTTATATTTAAGAGGTTCACAATATACTGTGCTTGTCATGGGCACAGTACAGTTTGAGACAGCAAATACCAGCAATAATTTGCAGTAGGAAATGTCTGCTCGTTGTTCCAGTCTGTAATGTAAGGCATCTTCTGAAAGTTACTTCCTACTTCCGTTTAGTTATAAGTGGAGTGCAGATCAGTTTGCAGTGTAGCAGAGATGTGTGTGTTCAGTCATGCTTCATGAATCAGTGGGTTAGGGTTAGTGTCAGGGTTGGGCAACGTCATTCTCAGCTCCCTACATGAATCCTCTCTTCAGTTTGTCATCGTGGTGGTGGACAGCACAGACAGAGAGAGGATCTCTGTCACCAGGGAGGAGCTTTACAAGATGCTCGCACATGAGGTGTGTGTCACTTTAAAGTGCTGCTCCCAGCAAAACTTTAACCTGTAACCTTTATGGTGCTTTTCCACTGCTCCAGGTACAGTACTTCTGTGGTACTTCCAAGGTTTTGGCTTTCCTCTGGTGTAAAAACTGGTTCCAGCACTGAATGACATCACACAAGACTGGCTATTTTGTACTGAATTCAGAGAAAAGCTCTAGTATATTATAGGGCCGGATGTGCCATATTAATACCAAAGAGCCTGTTACGCACATGCAGTTCTCGTTAGATCGGGCTTTGTCATACCTTTAATCCTGTACGGACATTGTAATGCAGAAGGTTTAAGTTTCGCCAAGACATTATTATTTTTTTTTTTGTGAGAAATTTGTAGAACTCCTTTTTTGTTTCATAAATACCCCAATATCATGGCATTTCATTTTGTTGTATCTGTTCTGACTAGATTGTAATTGAAGCTTGGTTCTCTATATTTGTCCAAGCAGGAATTATTATTACTTATATTTTTATTTTTTACTTCGTTTCTTGTTGTTTTCTGACTTTTTTTTCCTTTAAGACTGCACCTGTGTTGTGTTTTAGAGACGGACCACAAAACCCCCCCTAGCTGCATTGGTACTTAAGGTACTAGAGCTTTTAGTTCAATGGAAAAGGGAAAGTACTGTACCAAACGTATGGTTCCTGGTGCAGGGGAAAAGAAACCTTAAGGTTCTGCAGTCATGAAGATGTAGTGTCCACTTTGGCTTGTGAATTCACTGACTGATTTCAAATTGGGTTCTAAAGAAGTTCTTTGTAAATAAACTAGCTGTGCCTTTTGTTGCCTGATAAAACACCTCCATGAACTGCTCTCCCTCCCCCAGGACTTAAAAAAGGCTGGGCTGTTGGTGTTTGCCAACAAGCAGGATGTGAAAGGTTGCATGTCAGTGGCTGAGATCTCTCAGAGCCTACAGCTCACATCCATCAAGGACCACCAGTGGCATATCCAGGCCTGCTGTGCTCTCACCGGCGAAGGGTATGCCACCCCCTTATGGCTTATCTGACACTTGGACTATGCATTTGCTGTTCTTTGGAAAAGGGTCCGGCTGACTCTTACCAAAAGGTCATATCTTTAGCGAAAAGCCTGGTTCCTTGCAGCTAAAAAGCCTCCCAATAGTTGTACGATTGTTGCCTGCACATCTGTCATCACAGAAAGCTGACCTCTCTTTTTCCACAACTGCAGGCTGTGCCAGGGTCTGGAGTGGATGATGTCACGGCTGCGTGTTAGATGATCTCAGCCCCGCCCCCTACTCCCCCATCGCCTCTGAGGAAACTCGCACGGGACCCTCGTGGTTATTTATTACAAACGATATTCTGACTGGGAACTGTGAACAAAATAAACACTACTCCAGCAGGAGGTGAACAGAGGGAAGTTCATGTTCTCCAAGGTTATGCTCCAAGACTGTGGTGAGGAGCTGAACTCTGGCTGGGGAGAAGCCCACATCTGGGGTTTGTAGCAGTTTCTGGCTTCGGTGTGCCTGCCTCAGGCTCCTTTAATTTATGGGTCCTGCGGAGAGTGAGGGCTAAATGAACCCCCTTCAGTTGTGTGAAGTACAGCAAAATAAAGTCTTTGTTATAGGCACAGCTACTTATTATGGGATGTTTGTTATTGCAGGTAAGTTAATGTGTTGAATTATCATTTGTTCCTATGACAGACAACTCAAAATTGCTGTCTGATCTCGTCTCAGAAATGAATAAGGTTAGGATCTGCACAGATAATGGCATGTTTCCCCCCCTATTTGCAAATGCAAAATTCCAGTGGGAAAGTTTATCTTTTTTCACCCTTGGTGGCTTTTTCCGCTGTCCTAATCATTCTGGGTGATTACACAGGCCTGACATTTAATACAAGTGGGAATAACCTTTACACAGGGATTTTTAAGATGGAGGTAATGATAGCATACCATGCCATGATTGGTTACCATGCCCACATCTGGACATAACATTTAAGATAATTAAAATGTAATTGAAAACCACCCCAGTGGATTATTGCCATTTCACACAGTATCAGCTAAAGTGAGCCTGACGCAGAGGAATTTGAGGGACAAATGCGAGGTAAACGGCCAGCCATCCTATATGATCCTCACGTGTTTATTTTCTGGGATTCCTAAGACTTCATAAGTTGAAAAGCAGGCGGTGACCACAAGCCAAGCTGGCGCTCATTCGCCGGCACCGGTGAGCTTTGCCTTCCCAGTCCTACGTGATGGCAGGAAGGTTTTATTTAGAGTAGCGTCCGCGTGAAATGGGCCTCAACTTGATATCTACAAAACGAAAAATAATACCAAATAAGCTTTTATAGTTCTTCTGTGTATTTTACTGTGAATTTTAAGACTGACAACGTTAATTTTATTTGCATTTTTTTATTTTATTTTTGCTGTGTACAATGACCACATTTCCAAAAAAAGCTGGGACACTGTGTAAAATGTAAAAAAAAAAGCATTGATTGCATTAATTTACAAATTATATAAACCCAGCTTTAATTGAAAATGGAATAGATAACACATTAAATGTTGAATCTGAGAAATTGGATTATTTTATAACAAATATTTGCTCAATTTGATTTTGATGCTAACAATATGTTTCCAAAAAGTTGGGACAGGGGCCTGTTTACCACGGCGTTGCATCAGCATCTTTTAACAACACTAAATATCTGGGAACTCAGTTGCTAGACTTCTGAAAGTGAGATGTTGTCCCATCTTGCCTGATACAGGGTTTCACATGCTTTGGAATTTGGGGTCTCCTTTGTTGTATTTTACTTTTCATGACTTGGCAAATGTTTTCATTTGGGTGACAGTTCTGGACTGCAGGCAGGCAGTCTAGCACCTGGACTCCCCTACTACGGAGCGCAGAATGCAGTTTGGCATAGTCTTGCTGAAATATACAAGGCCATCTCTGAAAAAGACGTCGTCTGAATGGCAGCATTTGTTGCTCCAAAACCTGTATTTACCGTACAGCATTAATGGTGCCTTCCCAGATGAGCAGGCTACCCAAGCCCTAGGCACTAATGCATCCTCATACCATCACGGATGCTGGCTTTTGAACTGTGTGCTGATAAGCTGGATAGTCCCTGTCCTCTGTAGCCTGGACGACATGGCGTCCATGATTTCCAAAAAGAATCTGAAATTTTCATGTCAGATCACAGGATAGTTTTACATTTTGCCACAATTCATTTTAAATGAGCTCAGCATTTCTGGATCGTGTTTAGATATGGTTTCTTCTTTGCATGGTGGAGTTTCATCCTGTATTTGTGGATCCAGCAACGAACTAGGTTCACAGTGAATGGTTTCTGGAATTGTTCCTGAGACCATGCAGTGATTTTCACTATAGAAATGTGTGTGTTTTTAATGCAGGGCCACCTGAGGCCCCAATTATCACGGCTATCCAATGCTGGTTTTTGGCTTTATCCCTTGCATACAGATATCTTTTTTTCCTGAATCCTTTAATGATATGTACCAAATGATGAAATTCTCAAATTCTTTGTAACATTATGCTGAGGAACATTATTCGTAAATTGTTGCACTGTTTGCCCACGCAGTCTTTCACAGAGTGGTGAACCTCTCCCCATCTTCACTGCATGGAGACTTTTTATAACCAATCATCTTACTGACCTGTTGCCCATTAGCCTAATTCGTAGTATCTTGTTTTAGCAGCACATGCGTTTTCCAGTCTTTTGTTGCCCTATACCAACTTTTTTGAAACTTATTGCAGGCATCAAATTAAAATTGAGCAAGTATTTGTCATAAAATTTCTCTGTTTCAACATTTAATATTTTGTCTTTGTTCCATTTTCAAAATATGGCTTCACATTATTTGCAGATCATTGCCTTCTGTTTTTACTTACATTTTATACAGCATTCTATCGTTTTTGGACATGGGATCGTATAACAAAAGGAAAATCTATTTAGTATCTATTACGTTTAATGCGATTCCTAACAAAAGCGCTGATTTGTAAGGTGGAAATTCTTTCGTTACTATATTTGACTGAGTATAACAAAAACACAGCATTAATTTCAGGGAGACTGACATACCCGATTGCCGCAATGAGGCACTGCACGGTATCCCGCCACACTGGATCGGTGTCTGAATCGCCGCTGGAAAGCCACCCAGACTGACGCCCGCTTCCTTCACTAGACGCTTTTATTCCCTCCCTTAGGCAATTAACTCTCCGCCGTGCTGACGTTAGGACATTCACTATTATGTATTTACAAATTTGAGGAAGGAAAAAAAAAGGATCACAACATTACAAATATGGAATGTAAAATTGTTTGCTGAATACATAGATCTACATTTAATGTTTTCCCCAGCCAATATCATTAAAACAGATACTTGACTGTATTACTGTACTGTATTTCACTGTGCTTTACCGCAGCGTCTGGTCTCTCCCTCTGCAGGCAGTCGCGATGTGGCCCGTTGTGGTGACCCCCTTTTAATGTGATGTTATTTAGCAAGCCTCAGGCATCCTTTACTGCTGGTCCCAGGAACAGTAAAAACAAAGCATGGTGTGTTAAAGCACAGTGGGCAGAGGTCTATAAATGGTACCCTGGGTCATGGATTCCCACGCCTCAGCCTGTCGCCATGTGTCACCTTATACAGGGACAATCATCACAACAGCGAGCTTACCTTGTCTTGTGTCCTTCCCTCGCATTTTTTTATTACCGCTAATTAGTGGCAGATCTTGGCAAGAGCAATTCTGCCGACTTAGCAAATCTTGGGTGCCGAACCGCCCCCCAGTCCAGCTTAATATAACCCATGCAGGATGGGGCACCAACCCATCACAGTTGTGAAAAACATAATAGACAGTCCGAGCAGATTTATTGTTGTTATGCACTATGTATTACTTGTATGTATTATAGCTTTGTCTGTCCTGTAGCTATGCCCAGTGCCAATCCCAGCCAATGGTGCCCACCTTCCCAAAAGGTGAAGCTGGCAGTTTGCCTCTCAGCATTAAGTGCAGGTGAAAGTTCAGTTTGCCTGCACTTGGCGCCGCTGAGAGGCAAACTGCCAGCTTCACCTGCACTTGGTGCTGCTGAGAGGCAAACTGCCAGCTTCACCTGCACTTGGTGCCGCCGAGTGGCAAACTGCCAGCTTCACCTGCACTTGCCGCTGAGAGGCAAACTGCCAGCTTTTCTGCTGAGAAAAAAGTGAAACAGGCTGCTTCCTGCCCTCTGCAGTGCGGCCCAAACAGCTAGGAAAGGTGGGGTGCCAGCTTCTGAGGGAGCATGAAATGCCAGCCGATTTCGCTTTGTCTTGGACAGGGTCACCGCCACTGTTGTGATGTAGAGGGATGCAAGGCCGCAGTTAGGTTAGCATGGTGTGACCAAAGCATTGTAAGTGAACAGACAAGAAAATGAATAAGGGTTATTAATGCGGTCGTCAAATTATTGTTTTTGGCATGATTAATTACATTAACAGGATTGTTGCAATACCATCAAGGAAGATCTTATATTTCGTATGAACATTGAATATTACATTTATATAGCACCATTCAAGACACCCAAAGCACTGTATAGAAACAATGTGGAGCCACTTCAGGCACCACCACCGTGCAGCCCCCACCTGGATGATGCGACGGCAGCCATTCTGCACCAGTATGCTCACCACACAGTAGCTAAGGTGGTGATGGGGCAGGAGAGAATTCACCAATTTATATAGGGGATGATTAGGAGGCCAGATCTGATAGGGCCACATTGGGCAATTTTAGGCAGGACTCTTCAAAGTGCATGTTTCAGAGGCGGATTACCCAAAGGTAGCATCTTCTGAGAGGTCACTCCCCCCCCCCCAGACCAGCGCATCCATGCAAAGAGGCGGCTGCTTAAGACGCCTGCTGCCGAGAGGCAAACTGCCAGCTTCACCTGCGCTTGGCGCTGCCGAGAGGCAAACTGCACTTTCACCTGCACTTAATGCTGGAAGGCAAACTGCCAGCTTCACCTGCACTTGGCGCCGCCAAGAGGGAAACTGCCAGCTTCACCTGCGCTTGGTGCCACCGAGTGGCAAACCGCCAGCTTCACCTGCGCTCGGCGCCGTTGAGTGGCAAACTGCCAGCTTCACCTGCGCTTGGTGCCGTTGAGAGGCAAACTGCCAGTTTCACCTGCACTTACTGCCGAGTGGCAAACTGCCAGCTTCACCTGCACTTGGTGCTGCCGAGTGGCAAACTGCCAGCTTCACCTGCGCTTGGCGCCATTGAGAGGCAAACTGCCAGCTTCACCTGCGCTTGGTGCTGCTGAGAGGCAAACTGCCAGCTTCACCTGCGCTTGGCGCCGCTGAGAGGCAAACTGCCAGCTTCACCTGTGCTTGGTGCTGCTGAGAGGCAAACTGCCAGCTTCACCTGCACTTACTGCTGAGAGGAAAACTGCCAGTTTCACCCGCACTTGGTGCTGTTGAGAGGCAAACTGCCAGCTTCACCTGCGCTTGGTGCCGCCGAGAGGCAAACTGCCAGCTTCACCTGCGCTTGGTGCTGCCGAGAGGCAAACTGCCAGCTTCACCTGCGCTTGGCGCCGCTGAGAGGCAAACTGCCAGCTTCACCTGCACTTACTGCCGAGAGGAAAACTGCCAGTTTCACTTGCACTTACTGCTGAGAGGCAAACTGCCAGCTTCACCTGCACTTGGCGCCGCTGAGAGGCAAACTGCCAGCTTCACCTGCGCTTGGTGCTGCTGAGAGGCAAACTGCCAGCTTCACCTGCGCTTGGTGCTGCTGAGAGGCAAACGGCCAGCTTCACCTGCGCTTGGTGCTGCTGAGAGGCAAACTGCCAGCTTCACCTGCGCTTGGCGCCGCTGAGAGGCAAACGGCCAGCTTCAACTGCACTTGGTGCTGCCGAGTGGCAAACTGCCAGCTTCAACTGCACTTGGTGCCGCCGAGTGGCAAACTGCCAGCTTCAACTGCACTTGGTGCCGCCGAGTGGCAAACTGCCAGCTTCACCTGCACTTACTGCCGAGAGGAAAACTGCCAGTTTCACTTGCACTTACTGCCGAGAGGCAAACTGCCAGCTTCACCTGCACTTGGCGCCGCTGAGAGGCAAACTGCCAGCTTCACCTGCACTTGGTGCCGCCGAGTGGCAAACTGCCAGCTTCACCTGCACTTGCCGCTGAGAGGCAAACTGCCAGTTTCACCTGCACTTACTGCCGAGTGGCAAACTGCCAGCTTCACCTGCACTTGGTGCTGCCGAGTGGCAAACTGCCAGCTTCACCTGCGCTTGGCGCCATTGAGAGGCAAACTGCCAGCTTCACCTGCGCTTGGTGCTGCTGAGAGGCAAACTGCCAGCTTCACCTGCGCTTGGCGCCGCTGAGAGGCAAAC
>JAODKM010000034.1:5270206-5282722 GCA_026780845.1 Petrocephalus sullivani
GACATGCTGAACATTGAGCTGGCTAAGAAGTGCCAAATCCAAGTCAATGACTTCAACTACAGAACTCGCCTGCACAAATGGACCTGCCTGCCAGATTCCAATGATGTCCGTCAAGCCCGGAAGGCCTATGATCTGCAGAGTGATGTGAGTAAACACGCAGAAGATTCTTATGTAGTACTGTATGTAGTACGCAGTATGCCGTGATGAAGTACTGATGTAGTGTGTTTATTACTGACATTAGGCAGTTTACAAGTCTGATCTGGAGTGGTTAAAGGGCATTGGCTGGATGCCAAATGACTCCCTCGAAGTAAAGAAAGTAATGAATGCCCAGAAGATTCTAACAGATGTAAGTATGAATTTATATGTATGTGCACTATATGTGTTTTTAAAGTAGTCTGGAATACTTTTAAGAATTCTTTGCCCATTTCTTTGGTGTTTGCAGAGAGGGTACCGCACCAAAATGGATGAACTGAAGTACACAACTACTTTAGACAGAGTAGATTTTGTTGCAGCCAGAAATGCTGCAGAAGTTTTGAATGAGGTAAGGAAATTGCACCAAAAACATTGCACTGGTCATCAGCAATAAGGCACTCTTTAAAAGAACAAAGGTTGGTTTTCACAGTGGTTAAATTATGTGTCTATAGCACCACTTAACTTCATAAGTATATTATTAGAAAATAAAGTACCTGTGCTGAATGTCCTGCCCCTTCAGATCTGTGTGACATGTTATATTCCTTCTAGGCAAAATATCGCGAAGCTTGGCACAATGAAAAGACTAAGTACACAATGCTGGATACCCCACAGTTTGCAGCTGCTAGGGAGGCTGCCAAGAACATTAACCAGGTATGAAATGGAGGGAGAGCAGCATTTAGTCACCTCTCATGTTGCTCAGGGCTTAATTGCTGTTTCCCTTTATGCTTGATAGCAACTGTACATCCAGGATTGGGAGAAGACAAAAGCAACAAGCTACATCATGCCGAGAGACGCCGTGATGATCAAGCATAGCGTTCAGATTGGGAACATGCAGAGTGATGTAAGTGCCAAGACATTCTAGCTAAACTGGGCCACGACTTATAAACGTGCTGTTTTAAGTTTATGTTTACATTGTAGAATAAATGTTGTTGTGGGCTTTGCAGCACTACTACAAGGAAAATTACCGCAAGCAACTCGGGCATCATGCTGGAGCCCTCTTTGTTCACGATGATCCCATGCTGAAGATGGCTTTGAACGCAGTCAAGATCGCCAGCGATGTTCAATATAAGAAGGGCTTCCATGAGACCAAGACCAAATACACCCTTCCTGCAGATATGATTTCTGTTGAGCTGGCTAAGAAGAATCAGATGCAGGTCAATGATAAAAACTACAGAACTTACTTACACAACTGGACCTGCCTGCCAGATTCAAATGATGTTATCCAGGCTCGGAAGGCTTACGACCTGCAGAGTGATGTGAGTAATGAAGAGGAATGCTAAGGCAGTTACTCTCACTTAAGCCCTGATTCACACAGCATGCGAAGTACTGAACAAACTGTGTTCAGTAGCAGACCATCATCAGTTCTGTCAATTTCTTCTATCTGCAGTATGTCTACAAGGCAGATTTGGAGTGGCTTCGTGGTTGTGGTTGGGTGGCATTGGATTCGGTGGATCATGTGAAAGTCAGGAAGGCACAGAATATGCTGAACGACGTAAGTTCTGCACTCAGCCTTCAAAGCACAATTTTATTGCTGCTGTCCTTGTTGTCTAGAGTCAGATTTCTCAACCGCTGGTCCGCAGCGGCAGGAAAAGGTGGTTCGGCCCGTAATGGACCTCTGCATGGACGTGAGCCCGGTCGCTGACAGGGAAATTACCTGGAAATTACCCGCCATTAAATGATAAACAGCTGGGCCTTATGATTGAAAAAGTTGAGAAGCCCTGGTCCTGGACATGTTCTCACTGATCCTTGTGCTCTTCCCACAGAGGTTTTACAAGAAGGAAGCGAAAGAGAACTTTGGCAGATACACGCATGTTGTAGATCGCCCCGAGATTATTTTGGCCAAAGTCAATGCCTTCCACCTCAGCGATGTAAGTATACCCACAGAACTGTACGAATGTAGTCTACTAGTAACAAAGACTATGTGGCTTGGAATTGGCATTATATGTTTAATATGTACATGTATGTGTTTCAGCAATAATATACTGAGGCTTTTTTATTATATATGTTTAGGTTAAGTACAAAGAGACTTTCAACTTGGAGAAAGGCAAGTACATTGGGTCAATGGACACCCCGCAGCAGGCCCACTGCAGAGAGGTGTCCAAGCTCAACAGTGAGGTAATGTACCAAATAAGGAAGTCAGGGGTCTGCCTTTAGCGGTCATGTTGGTTGATTCATTCATTTGAATGGCTGCATTTCAGAAACTGTACAAGATGAACTGGGACAACAGCAAAGCCATCGGATACCAACTGGACCAGTTGTACATTCCTTTAGTCGCAGCAAAGCAGAGTCGAGATGTCATCAGCGAGGTACCTAGACCATTACTCCACAGTATGATTATGTGAAGCTCAATAGTATAAATGATCAAAAACAATTATTTTCACTGGGTTGACAGTTATGAGAATTTTTGTCTTTGTACATATCAAACAAGTAATTCTTCTGCAATAAAGAGAAAATATCAATGTTCATGTGGTAACCCTTAAGTATTGATTGAAGCCTTTAGTATGATTGAAACCTCAGCAATTTATATATTGCACAATATGTATGTGTGTGTGTATATCTATATATGCATATATATATATATATATATATATATATGGAGAGAGAGTTTTTTCTATGATTACTTCATGTTTTCTGACAAATCTTTCAGGCAAAATACAAGGAAGCCCATGAGAATGAAAAGGGACACTATTTAGCAGGGACTACTGTAGACTTCCCGCAGGTGGTCCATGCCGCTGGGATTGAGAAGATGAAGAGCATGGTAAGTCCTCACTGGAAACCCAGAAGCATACCTGCACTTACTGTTGCGCATACAGAGTTGAGCGTGAAAGCTATAAAGAATTACATTGATAAATAAACCATTTTGTGTTCTTTCAGCAAAAATGCAGAAAAGTGCTTTTATATATTTGAAGGGATAATACAGACAGCTCTTACCTCTGAGCTCTGCATTGTGTCTCTGGTGTTATATGCACACTGCGTACCCCAGCAGTAGTCCTCTTATTATAAGTGACTTCGTTCTTGTTTTCTGTAAAATCACCTCAGGACAATGGCAAACCCGGTCCTCACGAAAAATGTAATGGGGAAATTCACACACTTAAAAAAACACAAGTATAAAATTAATTAGAACATGGCATACAACAAACTTCCACACATACCAAATATCCAGCATCCAGATTAACAACATTAATAAACAACACTTGTTAATATTCAGACACGGAAGAGCGTGTACAAATCTCCATTTGTGTAGAAGGGAGAATCATATAGAGTTGGATGGACACTTTTATTGAAGTTGCTGGCAGTGGTTTACAGGTTTTCGTTGGCGACTGCATGTAGTGTTGTTTTTGGTATCCTTTGTCCCCTTTCAACTTTATTCTTGATTTACTTTGAATTTAAATCTAGAAATATTTCTACATTAGGCTACATTTCTCAAAATCACAAGAAGAAAGGATGGCTGAGCGTCTTTGTGTGCTTAAATTTTATTTTAACTGATCGGCCCGCAAATTACCCGAATATCATTAAGATTTTTTCGTTTGACTCGTACCCGTGTACGTCCCAAGTGTACGTATCATTAGCGAGAATTCTGTGGCTGCCCCTGCTTCTGCCTCTAGATGTAAGTAGCTCTTGTGTGACCGCAGAGAGATTACCGGAAGGGCTACGAGCAGACCAAGACCAAGCTGCACATCCCCTTTGACATGCTGAGCCACATTGTCGCCAAGCGCTGCCAGGACATCCTGAGTGACATCCAGTATCGGAGCTACCTGCACCAGTGGACCTGCCTCCCGGAGCAGAATGACGTCATTCACGCACGCAAAGCCAATGAGATCCTGAGTGATGTGTGTCACCTTGTGTCGTTATTCACATTGAAACTCAACATGTCTCAGTTTACTTTTTGTCAATGAATTGTTCTCCCATACCTGTTGACCCTTTAATTTTACCCTCTAATTTTAATGAAGTCTGTTTTCATGTCATATCAAATTTTATGTCGGTATCAAGTAGGAGTCATCATAAATAAGAGGAATGTTCATTTAAATTTTCCAAACATTCCAAACACGATTTAAAAGGACACGTTTTAATTACATGCTGTAAACACTTGTGCTTATGGCAGACCGATGAACACAATCTGTCCAATATGATGTATCAGAGACACACCTGGAAACAGCTGATGCAGTCTTAGGTGATGCTGTTCTGCTCTCTTCAGGTGTTCTACAAAGAAGATCTAAACTGGATTAAGGGTATTGGTTGCTTTGTGTGGGATACGCCTGAAATCCTCCGTGCCAAGAAGTCATATGAAATTCAAAGTGATGTGAGTGTCATTCCTACAGTAAATGCACGTTATCACATGAACAGTGAAGCCACTGTAGATCCTAATCCAATGGTGACTATGACAGGAATGCATGACCAGCACCCATAGAGAATAACTTATCATTTTGCTAATGGAATGGTGATATCTGGTCTTCCAGTGGTAGGTTTAGCCTAGTCAACAATGGAAGTTTTAGCCAAGTCAGCCAATGGAAGGGTTAAATCACTTAAAAGATAAATCAGTAGTAAATTGTGACTCCACTGTCCAGTGAGATTAGAGGTTTACAGGAGCTCTCTGTAAATGAAAAACAGAAACATCTGAAAACATCTGAATTATGAGATCAGAGCAGTCCATGTATGGTGTTGCTGCCCTTTATGCTGCTCCCTTTACCCACAGATCAAGTACAAAGCTGAGGGAAAGAAGGACCTGAGTAACTTCTCTATGGTGACAGACACACCACACTATGTGTCAGCCGTTCTGGGCCACGCCTGGGCCAGTGAAGTGAGTCTTAGCTAATGTGCCTTAATTACCCTGAAAAGCCAATATGTGTATCCAACGTGGGCTGTTTAATCAGCCTGTATATACCTTGGGCTATACCTTGGGCTATAACTTGGGCTGTCTATCTTCTAGCTGAACTACAGGGAAGCTTATCACAAGGACAAGCATAATTATACCACTGTCCTGGACACCTTCGACTTTCCGAGGTTTCAGTATCTGAAGCAAGCATACAGCAATGTAAGTTTCATTTTTCTTACTCACATACCTTGTTTATCACTTTATTCTCTGCTTTATAACATAATACACATTTCTGTGTGCTCTCATGTAGAAATTATACACAGCTGCATGGGATTCCTTCAAAGAGAAGAGTTACAAGATGCCAGCAGATTCCCAAACATTTGCTCATATCAAAAACCAGAAGACCATTCAGAGTGATGTAAGTTACACTGAAAAGACTGTGGATGAAATACTGACTTTTCCTTCATATTGTAATGTCTACTATATAGGTTATTAAATAATTTTGATTTAAAATCACAGTCGAAAGATGATTTGAACCAGACTTTGTGACCTTTGCCCAGGTGAAGTACCATGAGGATTATGAGAGGTTCAAGTCGCTCTACAGCCTGCCCAAATCAGTGGAGGACGACCCTGTGATGGCTCGGTGTATTCGGGCTGGCAAGCTCTGCCTGGATGTGAGTAGATCACCACCTCACTTGTTCTTGTGTGTCTTTGTCATCACATTTTGAGTTATATATGCAGTAAGCAGACAGCAAAGTGATGGGCATGTAACCTAAAGGGCCTCTGTTGGTCTTGCTAGCGCCTCTACAGGCAAAGCTATGAGAAGAGCAAGGCCAGGGTGCACCTGCCCCCTGACATGCATGAGATAGTGGCTGCCCGGCAGACCCAGAACCGGGTCAGCGAGGTCGGGTACCGCCATTACCTGCACCAGTGGATTTGCCTGCCAGACCTGCAGGTTTATGCACACGCTCGCAAGGTCAACGAGCAGCTCAGTGATGTGAGTGCCATTGTCCTCTGACTAATACTGCTGCATGATATTTGCATACACTTACATACAAAAGTGTATGCACTTTATTACCATTTAAAGCATTTCCCAGTTAATTTAGACTATATCTATATATTACGGATGATAAGATTTACCAGCGTGATTGCCTTTATTAAAAAAGTTTGCATGGATACAATTTGATGAACTGAGGATACATTGTCTCTAATATCATTACGTCAGGAAAAATTCAATTCATTAATATAACATTTTTAGCAGAGGCACTATGCCTTTACGATTTAAAGATGTGATGCATTTTTGACCAATACTTTTATATTTAGACTGATTCCTTCCTCTGTTAAACTGTTTTAAAGCACACTCTCTTACCATCAGTTCTCCACTGCAGTCAAACTATCTGTACCTTATTGAGTTGCATAGCATCATATTTTTTTGCATCTCATTGTATCTCGTTGAATCACATTGTGTTGAATCAAATCATGTCAAATTACACTGCATCGCAATAGAGGTGAATCATATCGTATTGCATTAGTAGTTGTTTAATATGTATCTTTAATGTGTCGGATCATTGCAATGCATTGAGGCGTATATATCGCGTCAGCCTTGGTGATGGAAATTGACATCCCTGGTATACATACGCCCTATGATTATGCACTGATCCTTTGGGATTCCGTCTGTATGAGGTCTTGTTATGTCTTGCTGTCCTCCACCCAAGTTCTTCTACAAGGATGACTTGAACTGGCTGAAGGGCATTGGCTGCTTTGTCTGGGACACACCTGAGATCCTGCGTTGTAAGCGTGCTGACAAAAATCAGAGTGAGGTGAGCTGACCCGACATACACATCCTCTGTCTGCAGATCTGTTTTTTGTATAAATGCTTAAGTTGCAACCAATGCAGAGCAAGTGAACTTCGACCTCTCTGTGGTTCCTTTTCAGATCCAATACAGAGCCGTAGGGGTGGAGAATTTAAAAAATTACTCTGTAGTGCTGGAAACTCCAACTTATGAAAGCAACAAAAAGAGTGCCATACAGCTGAGTGATGTGAGTAAGGTCAAGGGTCTCCTGTGGGAAAAGTCTCACTGAAAAAAACACTTTAATTGACTGCGGTAGCTGCTACCTCCGTTAAGCAAGACACGCGATCTGCATATACGCAAAGCACCATGATGTCTAATGCCAGTCTATGCTCTGCCCTCAGCTTCACTACCGCCATGATTATACCACCAACATCAAGGGTACCAACACGGCCCCAGCCATCACCTTAGACACTGAAAGAGTGAAGCTGGTCAACTTCATCCAGAGCGACGTATGTTGTTCTTTGGTCGACATCTCAACTGCAGACACTCAGTCTAGTTTTTATTTGTTCAAAAGCAGATAAAAATTGTAGATGACTACAGAATTACTATATATAAGCTGAAGGTCATTTTGATCTTTTCAGAACCTCTACAAATATGGCAGCAAGAAACTCATGCCTACTGGGTACTCCATTCCCACTGATACACCGCTCATCAAGCAAGCCAAAGCCAACACCCTCCTATTCAGCAACGTATGACAATGACCGCAGCAATCACTGCTGAATTGCCATTTGATTCACCACCACTGGTTGCCAATGAATGTGTCTGTAATAATTATCACAACTGAATACTCAGGTGAAGTACAAGGAAGCCTATGACCTCATGAAGGCAAAGAACTACACCCTGGACTGCAACACTGTGAATCTTGTCAACATCAAGAAAGTCAATGCGCTCACCAACCTGGTAAGCCTGCAGAAGCAGCTAGATCTGCCTGGCAGACTTAACAAAGACCAACATTTGGTGCCCAATTTCTGGCAGACTTAATCTGTATTAAGGCTGCAGTAAAACCAGAAAGAATATAATGACTAAAGTATGGTGCTTCTGATTAATATGAGTATAGGTTTTACATATAGCATACACAGCATCTCTCTGTCATCTTGGGCAGCGTCTCTACCATGAGAAATACCATAAGGAGAAGGACAAGATCCATTCTACCTATGAGACACCTGAAATTCTGCAAGTCAAGAAAACGCAGAAGGCAATCAGCGATGTATGTACCTACTTCTGTTTAAGAAATATTCATCCACGCACTTCCTTTCAGTGCAACTGTTGTTGACATAGTAACTGTAATGTTAAAAAGATCGTTCATTTGCAGTATTATAGTTTTATTTAGTTTATATGTAGTTTTATCATGTTATTTCACTTAAAATGGTGACTGGCTTCTTCCTACAGCTGTGCTACAAGGAGAAGTATTTCAGCAACAGAGGCAACTTGATTTCTCTGGCAGTCACTCCGCAGCTGATGCACTGCTACCACGTCAATGAGATCACCAGCGATGTATGTCCTTTTTAATTATGCACTGAAATGCCATTGTATTTAGCCGATTGCCTTTTTTATGTGTGATTCTCAAAGGGTGGTGTCATAGAATGTCGCATTTACAATGAGCTCGTTAGCATAAAATTGCTGTTCATAAACTTTTACACTAATTGGGACCTTATGGGTTACAATAAGGCAGAAATCCTTTTAAATCATTTATAGGCTGACATACGTCTGTGCATTTTGACAGCTTAAGTACAAAGAGGACTTGCAGTGGCTGAGGGGCCTTGGCTGTTTCATGTATGAAACTCCAGAGCTGGTCCACATCCGCAAGATCACCAGGTTCCGGGTACGTATCAGAGTGCCAGTGGTCACCAGACCTCGTCATGCTCATGTCATTGTCACACTAACGGGTCTGCTGTCTTCTGAAGACAAACTATGACGTTGAAGCCAAGAAGATGCGCAATCAGTACTGCACTGTCCTGGAAACGCCGGAGTATAAGCGTGTGTCCGAGCTGAAGACCCATATGAGTGATGTAAGATGGCGTCTTTTTCATGGGGCAATATTTATTTCACTTCGATTTCAGATGTAACAAGCTGCCCCTGTTGTTCTTCCCGTATAGCTGGTGTATAGAGCTAAAGGCAATGAGCAGAAGTCCAAATGCACCACAAACTTTGACCGCCTAGACATCCAGAGAGTCAAGTGGGCCCAGCAGCTGACCAGCCAAGTGCGTCTCCAATGGCTTCAGATAATGGATGGTTTCATGGATGATTGAGCTTGATCATCACGGTTGTACACTTATACACTACTGTTTCCCTCCCAGTTCCTTTATACCGACCTGGCCTCGAAGGAGAGGGCTCACTACACCCCCGAGATGAACACGCCTGCCATGCACCACACTCGCAAGATGAAGGTGGTCTTCAGTGAGGTGGGTCTTCACCCCCTTCATTCTATTTCTCTTTGTCTGTTTGTAATCTGCATTTGCATATGAACACTGTGACTCTATTCTTGCAGAAGAAGTACAGGGATCAATATGAGAAGATGAAGCACAAGTATACCTCCATTGCTGACACACCGATCGTGATCCGGGCCAAGAAGGCTTATCTCAACGCTAGTGATGTGAGCAGCCCGCTAACACTCACCCGCTAGCCCTGCCCATCTAGTGTTCATGTCAGTGATGTTCCTCCCACTAACCACTATGCTTCTCTGTTCCTTCAGCTTCGCTACAAGGAGACCTTTGAGTTGGCTAAGGGCCGCTACCACACAGTGAAGGATGCCCTGGACATCCTCTACCACCGCAGGGTCACAGATGACATAAGCGAGGTCAGGCTGGTGGCAGAGCACAAGCGAGAAAAGTCCATGTGGGATGCTGGAGAACTCCCATGGTCACTGTCCTTTGTCTCTTTACAGGTGAAGTACAGGGAGAAGTACATCAGCTCCTTGGGGCTCTGGAGGTCCATCCCAGACCGCCCTGATCTCTTCCACCACAAGATTGTGAGAGACTCCATCAGCACTGTGAGTAGGGCATCTCTTAGTTATCTATACGTGTAGGTGCTCCTCAACTTACGATGGAGTTATATTCCAATTAACGCATCATAAGGAGAAAATATTGTAAGTCAAATATGAATATGATAAACAAACAAACAAATTAATAACTGTTCTCACTGAATAAGTAAATGGATAATTACTGTAAGTAGCTAAATACCAGTAATTGAAAAATAAATAAATGACTACAAGTTTATTTTGTTAAACAGAAAAAGAAACTGTTCAACACGTTGTTAAACACTGCATGAGATGCTTACACTCTCAATTGCTAGAGGCTAGAAGCATGGGCCACGGCACGGCGTCAGTAGAAAGTAGAGCATATCGCTGGTCAGGGAACAGATTGAACTTCAAAGTCGACTACTGAATGTACACGGCTATCACACCATCGTGAAATTAAAATATCATCAAACCATCGTACAGCGAGAAGTGTCTGTACAGTCGTCCCTCGCAACTTTGCGCTTCGACTTTCGCGGCTTAACACTATCGCAGTTTTTTCAAATACAGTACTGTGCTCATTAAAGTATATACATTACTGTATAGTCATCAAAAAGTTGATCGAGACAGTGAAAATGATACAGTGCTCTTGGTTGTCTGAGTCAATTATATCCTCTTCCTATCCTGGCCACTGACTGGCTCAGCCTCACACAAGCACGTTTCTCTCATACACGCTTCTACTGTACATCGCTACGCATCGGAAGCGTCTTTGGTTGCGATTTCTGAGACCTTTTATCTAAGCCCCACGGCGGCTCCTAAACGTGCTGCTTCTTCTAAGCCTTCTGCTTCTTCTTATTTTCGTAGGTTAGTGGTTCTGTGTAAGAACTGTGTGTGTGTAATTAAATGTACAATAATAATAATAATGATATTTGTAACGTCTAATATGTCTTATTTTCTCTTATTTTGTCTAATATATTGGGTAATACGAGTGTAATTGTGACTAAAGGGTGTTATTTCATGTCTAGAGGGCTCTAATAATGCTAAAACCCGTATTTAGAAGGCCGTAAACAGGTTTTCTATGCTCTAACTATGAAAATATTTGATTTATAAATAAAGAATCCTACTTCACGGAAATTCACTTTTCGCGGTAGTCTGGAACGGATTAAACCCGAAAAATGAGGGACAACTGTATATTTATTTGAACATTTTTCTATAATCGCTCTTCGCCAGGTTAAATACAAGGAGGATCTCGACTGGCTGAAGGGTATCGGTTGCTATGTGTGGGACACCCCGGCAATGGTCTTGGCGGAGAAGAACAAAACCCTTTACAGTGAGGTAATGCAGTTCTCTGCATGCTGCTTTGCCAAGGTCAAATTCAGTTTATAGAAGTACTAAGGCACCTGTCTTGTCCTGTGTAACCAGCTAAGCTTTTCAGTAAACGACAGACTTTCTTGAACATTTGTTTTGCTTCTTCTTTTGCTAACAGAGGATATACAAATCATCGTTTGAGACGAACAGATGTAATTTCCGGTATACTAGTGACACGCCATTCTACCGAGCCATGAAGAAAGCCTCCATTGTCATCGATAATGTGAGTTAAAAACGTATCAGCATCACTGTTTCCAAGTGTCACAAACTGCAGTTATGTGCACGAGATAATTCTGCAGTAATTCTATTATACAAATTTCTCTTTAGCACATAATGCTTTTTCATTAAAATGTGTAAAATGATCCCAGTAATTTCTATGACTCTGTATTCCAGAACATACTGTGTTATACGGTAGTAAGATCATTCATAAAGTCATATAGGGCGGTTCTGAAAGAGACACATCCATTGAACACAGTCCTATTCCACTGCTTGTGGCAAACATTTGGGCTGATTAGCATCTTAAGACATCAGGCTAGAATTTGCAGATTAGGATGTATGGAACTACAGCTGGATCTTCATATACCACTCTACTTTGCTCCTCCCACAGAAGCAGTACCGGTCCAAAGCCAAGGAGCTCCTGAAGTCTGGCTGCAATGAGCTTTTCCGGCCCGACATCCTCGGAGCCATGTACAACTCCAGCATGTGGAGCCAGGTCAGCATCCCCGCTTCCGTCTCCTCTTCCTCCTAACCGCACCTCCTCCCCAAGCAGTAACTGGGTGTGCTTCCTCACAGAGGCCTCCTACACTGCCCCTTATGCTTCTCCACCTCCTATAGCCAGGGCTCCAGTACTTATGGGATACCTGTGGATTCCATCCCTCCTTGCTGAAAAATGAGAAAAACCATCCCCTTCATAAATATACTACCCCCTGTATTGTTTTGTGTAATTGTCACTCACATAAAAGTAAAACTACTGACCATAAACACGCTAAACACACTACTGACCAGGGTACTGAACTAGCGGACACTGTTTGAAACACAATTTCATCTCGGCTGCGTGATCCCCACCACCCACTTGATAAATTGTATCATTGAGGACACCCCCCACCCCCCACCATTCTGTTATTTTTACATCCCACCCTCTGCCTGTACCTGTATGCCAGGTATGGACTAGCCTGAAGGACATAGGAGGATGTAGAAATAAACTAAATAAATGTTAAAAGAAGGTACAGAGGTACATTATTCACCCCTTCCCAATCACTGACACTTATGCAAAGGAGTCACTCTATAAGATCAAAAGAGGCATTGACGGGGTAAATGTAAAATAAGGAATTTATGTC